>JAUZND010092501.1:1221-14489 GCA_034780555.1 Coelogynopora nodosa | reverse complement strand
ATTTAATTTGTATTTTCCAAAATCTAAATTTAGAGTAATTTGGAATTTCCAAAATCTAATATTAGCGTAATTGGAAAATTCGAAAGTATAATACTATCGTAATTTGCACGTTGTTAAAGGGTTTGCAATTAATTTGCACAGTACTGTATATATTAAAAATTCTATAGATCTAAAAAAAAAATCTATAAAAAAGGATACAATTGTTGCATACAAATAAATTAGTTTTTCTCTTGAATTTAGATACCAGCCACATAAGTTGATCTGGTTTTAGTCACCAAAAGACCATAATCTGCTGAAGGTTGTTTTCCAGAAGTTTAAAATTGTACATTATAAAAAGGAATACCATTTATTACAAATTATTTTACTTTTAAACAATTTAGTACAATGAATTTGAAATAGTCACGATGGTAATATCTGGACGATGTCTTATTGACGTGTCAGATTCACGTGTTCCATTCACGTGGTGAGGATCTGCGATTTGACATCACTGACAAGTCGACAGTAACTGTACTTTGTTGTGTATTTTGACATTTTTGAAATCCTTAATTTCAGTATTTTTATCTGACGCCCTTGTAACGTTTAGATGAGACATGACCGTGTTTTGTAATATCCATATTAATAATGACATAACATTCATGTACGTAGCTCAAGCTAGGGTGTCTTATTAATTTATTTAGCCTGAACAACATAGGGGATTAACACGTAACGAGTCAACGCAATTATTTTGTTTAAAAAAATATATTTCTTAGTTATATATATATATCGATTTATACTATAATAGTAGGTGTTTTTTCTGAATGCATTATTATCACAATGCTAAAACTGCTTCTTGTGTTTCGTAGTTAATTGAGTTTAAATTTCCTAATTAGCTGGAAATACATTTACACTAATTTACAAATTATATATATATAAATGATATATTTTGTCATAGACTGAAAGGTTTTCTTTTTATGTATTTGTATTTTTTATCTATTAATTAAGTTAGATTTAGATGTGTGTACAAAAATTAGTAAATTAGTATTAGTGTGAATGTAAATGTAAATGTAAATGTAAATGCGAATTGAATTTTAAATATTATAAATTAAGTAATTTTTATATATTGTAAAAATAAAATGTTTCTAATTCATAAATGAATAATGTGTATGTTTTTGAACTCTTTACGGAAAATAGAAAGTATAATGTAATTCGATTATAATTGTATTAAATTACATATCAATTATATAAAAGTATATATCAGAGATCCAGAGGTTTTAGTTATCAAGAGCTGCCCTTTAAAACAATTATTAAATAATTAACGTGAAAACTACGTAGTACAGTTTTTTTCTATAATTGCAATTCGTGAATTTTGTTTTTTATTCATTTTCCCTAAATTTGAAATACAAATGCCCACTTTAAAATTATATCGAGTCATTTAGTCGTTGAATGCCCCTAACTCAGTTAAAATGAATTAACATTACAAATTATAATTTGTATTGATAAAATCAATACTGAAAATCTTTTAATTTTAAAATTTAAAATTAATATTGATTGAGACTATTTTATATTTAATAAATAAAAATAATTATACAATAAACCACTGATAATTTGTTCATTATTTATAGTTGTACAAAAGTATTACCTGAAATTGAGCCCTATATGAATAACAACTGTAAAAAATTTGGATTTATAATAAATAAACTTAGTTAAATTAATGTTTGTAGAGACTCCTTGATTTTTTTGAGACGCATTAACAAAAAAGATTATTTAAATTTTGTGTTTTATTTCTTACATTTAAACTTTCAAAACCTTAATCACTATCCAGTATAAACTATCAATAAAGTACGTAGTATTATATCTATTTAAGAATATTAATTTTCTGTAAGCAATACAAAACTGAAAAATTGAGATGTTTAAGTAAATAATTTGAATGTATTTTAATAGGAACAATCATATATCGAAACAAGTATCAAAATATAGTTTCTATTGATTTGGAGATGTTCGTTTCAATAATGAGAATGTGATAATGAGAGATAATAAAATAGTGAGAATATAATTTGATAATATTATGATACTTTATTAAGAAAATTATTTGTTGCTATTGGGGTGAGAAGCCCAATGTATGTAGGCTATTATTAGGTATTAATAACATAGTTTAGTCCTGGATAGCACGACGTGATAATTGTTTGTTATGTGAAACTGTTTCGGAGATGAGGTGGAGATGATCTGCTGTACATTGTGCGCTATAATATGAAATATGATGAAATTGTTTTGTTGACCAGATGAAATTAGTCTCGTTGACCTGTTTTGGTGCATATACATAGTTGATTTGGTTTTGTCAGCTTGGCTTGTTGTTGAAAGTTTCGTGCTTTTGGTACCGCTCATTACACATAATTTATCTACGTAATGTTATTTATTATGTTTTTTATGTTATGAATACTTCGCGCCAATGTCCCTGTACCATTATTATTATCGTAATATACTGTATTCATATTGTTGGAATTAAAGCAAAATTTCACATAATATTCAGTCAAAAAATATTAGATAACGCTAAAGAAAGATTACCATTTACCTTACAGTGATACAATTTAATTTCATACAATTATGTTTGCCCAGTTATCGATTTTAACTATACAAAAATATTACAAATGAAATTATTTTGTAGATCTACCAAAATTAATTTGCAAAGCCTAATGTCATTCCGATTTATTTTTTTGGTAACAAAAAGTCGTTTGTCGTGTCTAGAATATATTTTACCAGAAATGATAATCCTTTTTTGAAAATTTGTCAACGAATTGTTATCACGCATTTCAGTCTTCATTAAGTTGATTGTCATTGATTGAGAGATTCATACTTGATGAAAGGATTTAGCTGCGGCTTGTGAAATTATATTTTGGAATGTTTACAGAACTTCTTCTAAGTTTAAAACTAATTATAAAATATAAAGAATTAATATAGACTATACTTAATACTAGATAAAATTAAACAGTTGAAATTAGATTATGAAACACTAAAGTAATAACTACATAATTCTAATTACACTTATCAACATTTTAAAGCCAATATGTGCCAGTTGGAATAATTCCAACATTACACCTTTATTATTTTAGAAGAGATAGTGTGATGCACAAACATAAAATGCGACGAACAATGCTCTCCTTTTATAGTTTAATATTAATAGATGTTCTCGAATGTTTCAGGTATAATTTTGAATGAAACGTTTTTATTGATTCTTAAAAGTATATTTTTCAAAATTATCATTTCTTGTATTACCTATATTTAGCAGATGTGAATCCATTTAGTATTTTTGTTAGGATTAACATGGCGCATAAAAGTTTAACCAATTGTGCTGAGGCGATTTCAATGACCACTGGCATTAACTATAGAGGTGGGGTCAATTTTACAGAAATCGTGAGAATGCTGTTCTACATACTATGTTTAAATTTCAGGTTGTTCTATAAAAAAGTAAAACTTGTATTGAGACCCAACCATAATGGCTTCATACCGATGCAAAGTTCTACACAGTACACATTCACACTATAAAAGATTATTAAAGGCGCCAATACATAATGAGACACAGTGAGACATATGGTTTTGTGATACGCAACGCAGTGTGTTATTACAATATGTTTAAAGATTTCGTCAAGGCGTTTGACAGAATAATGATGACGTTGATCCTTACAGTAGGATGGCATCTCTGATAAAATAATAATTTTAGTGATGATGCTTGCTCTAATACAACAACATGAACTCCCAAGTCTCATACAGACTATGGATACAGCAGTTCTTATTGTATCTCAATGGGTGTGTTCCAAGTGACGCCCTTGCATCCTATATATTCGCAAAAAAGAAATAGTAAAAAACGAATAGGTGTTGTTCACTATCTAAAGAAGAAGGTCAAACAGATATCCAGAAAAGGATATGATATGGACATGGATTTTGAAACTATATTGAACTTCTCAGTGGCAACATTATAGTACTAGAAGGTTTGAAATTATTTATTTGTTGGTTTGAGAATGAGCTGAATGAATTATTTATAGAGACTAAAATTTATTATTATTTATATATATATATATATATATATATATATATCTATTTTTTAAAAATTATTTATAGAGACTTCACTGAGACTAAAAGATGACCAAATTATATAAAAAGGATGGAAATATTACAGAAATGTAATAATTCAAATACCCGGATTAGCTAGATAAGCTCTACATGAAAAGACCTCGATGTGAGAAAAGCCTGGCATTCATCGCTACACATAGGACGTGTTATTAATATTTTCAATATCCATACGTGGACATCCCACATTAAAATGTAATTTGTAACTATTTTTATCATGAAGAAATATTCTAAATGATATATATTTGCAGAACCTGATTATGTCTGTTATTCTGAATTAAAAACATTACATAAGAATATTGCAATGATAGTATACATGAAAAAAATAGATATTTCAAAAAAATAATTATATCTACTTTCAAAAAAAGCTTTCAGTTAATTAATCCTAACAAAATGTATAGCAGAATAATTAGAAACTGAAGAGATGTTTGATATGGACTTTTTTTTATCCTGACAAATATATATATGTATATTTTTACTAATATCCATTATATATAAATTTGAAAAAATATAATACAGATAATATCGAAATCTATTGTTGTAATAATTTAATTTTAACGTTTTTGATTCTATTGTATTAGAAAAAATAAAGAACAGCAACGACATTTAATGGAGAATTAAATTGTGTCTTAAGAATAGAAGAAAAAAATTAAGTGGTGATGTCCGTATATATAAAAATCAAAAAAAGTTATAATTACTATTTTTTTGAAAATCTGTTGTACAAAAAATAAATTTTTCACTGTTTTAATTTCAAAATGTTTAACGACCTGTATAGCTTCCAGTTTCGATTTATGTATGTTATTAATTTTAGGTTAATGACTAATTTTATAAAATGATAAAACTATGATATCACTATTGAAAAGTATTATTTAACATATTAAATAATGTTAAATGAGACTTATAAGTTTAAATCTATCTGATATTAAATCTATAATCAATTTTCTAACAAAATCATTTCTTCGAAATAAGCGTAAGCGTAAAATAAAGATTTTCAAAAATTTCTGTCAGGTGATTATATCTATCAATAGTTATCTTAATAGTTTATCTGCCAGCTTACACGCAAATGTTAATGACTACTTAAACATGTTCATTGCTAGAAATGATTTAAATTGTTCCATTAACAAATGTGATTAGATCATATCATTCAAATTTACCAGTTAACCTTATCGTGTGTAGTCTATATCAACAATTATAAAATAATATAAATGGATAAATATATACATATTATTTTGATAATTTTACTATAATAAACACTGATTTTATAAATAGTGTTTCTAATATTCAATTTTTTAAATCAGATATAATAGGCTAATAAACACATGTTCATGAGATCAATCGCAACGCAGTAATGTATTGGTACATGCTGGTCATTTGTAATTAGAGATAATTTTAATGAGAATGGTGAAGAAATGGGAATATAATGTAATATTGTATATACGTGTCTATACTTATATTCCTAAAACATAGAAATAAAATGATATATACATATAGGATCAAAATATCATATAGGACCAAAACTTGTTCTCTCCTATTCCTTTTCTAAACTTTTTAAAATAATAGGTATGACATACGTACATATGGCATATATGTTTATTCACAAAAATAGTTCATTGGTTAGACAGATAAGAATAAATACATCACCGACAATAATGACAACCTAAAAAGAACTGCAGACACCGAGTCTTCTTCAAGTTTACATTGATATCTGTATCACATTATGTTAACACTTATAATATGTAAATAACCCTATATTGATGGTAAGTAGATGAAGTTCTTGATTTTAGATTTACTGAGAGTTAACAAATAAATTATTAAGTTATATTAAGCAGGATTGTGATCTGAAAAATGCTATATTACGGCTGTATTACGGCTGTATTACGGCTATATTTTGTGTTGGGTTATATGATAAACATTAACTAAGTTGATTGGACCAAGTCAGCATCAGAAATGAGATGATTTGAATATATATCATTCAATAAACAATGATGTAATTTGCTAGGATTATATTTATTAATTTAAAAATGCAGTGGTTTGATAATTTTGATATGTTACTATTAGCTGTTTATAGCACATTTAACAATAACAATATTTTCTGTTTGAAAATTGAAAACTAAAATAATACTTTTACACTAATAGGGGAAGTTTATTAGCAATATTGTAATTGGGTACAGTTTCTTTCTGTTTGTTATTAGGTACAGTTTCTATCTGTTTGTAATATATTTATTTTTCAAAAATGTTTTTTTTATAGTTATGATCACTTATATGTAGTTAACAATTTTTTATTTGGTCGTCCATCTTGAAAAAACACAATGTTTGAACTGCCTCAATATAGGCTACAATCTTTGCTTAGAATATATGGATTGGTTCTGTGTTAAATGTGGTGCAAATATATCACAATGTTATCAATTGATGAAAATATATTGCCGTTGGACCATATTTAATTGTATTAAATTTTAATTATGTTACCATAATTTCGACATCATAATTTGTTTAAATTAGAATTCTACAATTAACTGTAATTATTAATGGTAACTATATATGCTAAAAAAATTGTAAAATATTTACTTTGCTAAAATAATAATAATAGCCTTATAATGATTAATATTTTTATTAATAGAACTATATTTAGAGATAATTTTTTGTCTCAATATATAATTAAATAATATAATTATATTCTTAAATAATATTTCTCAAAACTGTATATAATTAAAAGTTGTAATAAATACTATGGCAAATAATATGCCACTATTGCACAAAAATCACAATAATCAACATCATTCATTACGTAAAATGTAGACATCCTGGCATAGATTACGGAATTTATGACTATTTATGTTTATGATAGAGCGGAAAAAAATTAATAAATCAACATAAATGTAATGAAAAATTAATTAAGGATGGAAAATATTGAGCCACTCACAACCCGGAATCGTTTTAGTTTATGTAAAAGTAAATTTAGCTGTTTCGCCTTATTTAACCTCCATTCAACCTCTTTATGTTGAACGTTACATCGTTGGAACAACATTTTTGTTGTAAACTCAAACATTTCATAGATTTTACTAGTCACTCAAACTATGCAGCATGCTTAATTATCGGAATAAAGGCTATTTTATTATTTTGCCTTTATTGACATGTCGTTTAGCATAGCATCCTTTATTTCAATATTAATTTATTGTTGGACATTTTCATCTATAAACAAATAACGAATTGTACGATTTTCTAAAACATGTTATCGTCATCAATAAAGTCATATTTAAAAATCATTATTATTGTATTATTGAAAAGATAGAATTAAAAAGGGTAATAGTTTAGACCATAACATTATTTTATCACAAACTAAAAAGAACATGTACTCATTGTACCCGAACAACATATTCTAAGGTTTCTAAATTTAACTATATTTGACAGTATAGAATATGTTGAGCATTTAGAACGTATATAACATTTAGAACATATAAAACATTTAGAACATATAAAACATTTAGAACATATAAAACAGTTAGAACATATAAAACATTTAGAACATATAAAACATTTAGAACATATAAAACATTTAGAACATATAAAACATTTAGAACATATAAAACATTTATAACATATAACACATTTAGAACATATAAAACATTTAGAACATATTGTAATTCAATAATTCAATATATAAATATGTTAATCCTCTGTAGATAACGGGTGTGGTAATACTTGTTATTCGAAGTACAACCCCTTCCCCCATAGCACATATTGTATGCGTGCAATACTACACCAATTATAATGACATTTAGGCTCCAAAAAATACATTTTACGTTTCATCTTTTAGTATCAACGTTTGTACTGCTGCATTATGGGTCCATTTCTCATCAATTACTGGTCCACTACTGATCCAATTTTACTTAAAGATAATAACGATACATTTTTAAATAACTTTTATTTTATGTTTTACTATTTGTTTACATAATATTATAAAGAACGCATTCGTAAATGTTGAAGTCAATCTGTGTACCAAATTTTTCCCGAATATAATAATGGAGTTGGATAGTTTAAGGAGTATAGTGGTAACATTTACACAATAGAATTGTTTAGACATCTTGATTTGATTTTCAATGTGCAATCGCCTATTCGCAGTCACCCAAAGACTACTTCTTGAACGTCTGGAAGTTCTGGATGGTGTTATGTCTGGTTCCAAATGGTTGTGTATATTTGTTATTTGTTAATTGTAAATTGGTTTGTGCACATAATTCTAAATGTTACATAAATTGATATGCTTTATACATATATATATAATTACATATATGTACTTACCCAAAGACTTTCTTCTGAAGGTCTAAAAGTTTTAAAAGTTTGGCTCAATTTGCTATTAGGATCATTCCATGAGAGTGACGGTCGTCATTCCTTTCTCTATTTAAGTAATAAACTAGTTATAAAAAAAATATATTATCCTGCAATTATGTACTAATAAAGATAAATATCCATATAATAATATTACCAAAGTAAATTGATAAAAATGTAGTACTTTTTTCGTATTGTCAAATTTAGTCATGTAACGGTCGTCATGCTCTCAATTATTTATATTGTATTTTTAATTTTCAATTAAAAATTTAAAAGCAAATCATACTTATAAGTTAAGATTATTATTTTGTTTTAACATATTCTACAGATAATTTAATTTATTTAATTTAGTGTAAATAATGTTTAAGTAAATCTTTATTAATGATTATTTGATGTGATGGTCGTCACTGTAATGGTCGTCGTGAAAATTTCAATAGTAGAAAGTGACTAAAAACTTAAAATTACACAGTTACATATGAAAAACGGTATGAAAAATTCAATACACACTGTAAGTAGATGAATAATATTTATTATAAAAAACATATTTCAATCATACAAAAGAAATAAACATTATGAAAAGTTTAATACACATACATATTTCAATCATACAAATAAAAAAACATTGTCAAAAATTCAAGACATACACAATAAACATAATAAACGACTTGTCTTTAAACAATAGATAAAATATGTATTAAATTTAAACAAATTAGAAATGACCATGATTGTCTACAGGATAGAGTGGTGCAATCTTATCAATAATGTCAATCGATTTGTAGAAATGTGATCGTCAATTTCTGGCCATATATAAACGGTATTCACTCGGTGCATCACATTTACTTTATAATCACCATCCTGCTTCGAAGTGATGATTCCCTTGTATCGGATTCCTTCATATTGGACATTTAGGCCTACCCAATCATGTATTGAATATTGAGACACAACAATTTCTATGACATCTTCAGGTTTGTCTTCTAATATAATTTGTTTACCAATAAAAGTGCCGATATTGTCCACACTCCAGAAATGAAGAGTTTTATATTTCGAATAGATGCTGCTGCTTCAATTTCTTGTGAAATGTTGTTCCATGATTGGTCTATTGCATTGCTTTCTACTTCCTAAACAATGACAGTGCTTCCTTGGGATGCTTCAGCAAATTCTTTTGCAGTAGTGACCTGAATTTGCCTGGCTTTTACACGACTCCAGATACACCTTTGCCAGATGCACCAGATGCCTCCCACTCCATCAATCGCTCCCTTGCCGTGTGATGTTTATAAAAAAGTTCCAAGTCATACTGGTGAACTTAAAATGCTTCATGCAGTATTTCATGAATGAAACCATGTAGCGATTTTTGAATTGCCCTCCATAAAAATATGTCTATTCCAGGTTGTGCAAACTTTTCGAACACTTCCCTCAGATATGCTGTTGTTGTCCTCTTAGTTTTGTCCTTTTCATCTGAAACAATGGTCAAAAACTGTGGTTCCTGATTATGGCGATACACACCAACAGTGAAAAGGATAACCGAGGCCTGTGACCGATAGGCTGATTGAACTGCTTCTTGGTGGGCACAGCTATAATTTTCGGAATAGTCGAAGTAAATTAGAATTTGTTTTTTTTGCAAATTTTCTTTCTGTTGTCGATACATTTTAGCTTGCTGACGTTTAATGAAATGATGTGTTGCAAATTTAAAACATATTCAAGAAAACTTTAAAGCACTCTTCTACAGTCTTTACCATCTGTGTCTGGTTCATACGGAATTCATCTTGGGACCACCACATGTACTGCACATTTGTGTCTTCAATATCAGCTAAAATGAGTGTATTATAAATAGCTAGAAAAATAATTTATTGTAATATATGCCTATATATATAAATAACTTATATTAAATTATAATAAAATATACATATTTATTATAAATCTCATTATGAAGCTTTTAAACTAATTACCAATGTTATTATACTATTAATAGTTTTGACTTAATATTATAAGTAATTATTTTTACTATATCATTCTAACTTACCAGAGAGAGATGAAAACGGTCATCAATTATCAAAACAAATAACACATTATTCAGATGTATAAATAATGAAATAAATAAAATTTGATTGACTTTTATTTGATTTTGAAAAAGCCGATTTTCTCAGTTTTTTCACCAAACAATGCGCAATTTTTGTAAATTTAAAATAATTTAAAAATAAAAGGTGACTCGAGAATCGACGGGCAAACCCACTAGTTGATAGTAATGATAGCAATGATAACATATCAATGCTTTGTTTTTATTTAATGTATAATTTACTTTTTAATTTGCCATGCAATTCTAAATTATAATATGAAGTTAAAATATTAGAAAATGTTCATATATTTTCATAAATTTCACTTTATTTGATACTTTAAAAAGTCAATATACTTATTAATTTTATAAATCAATCGATTTTGTCATGAGTAATTGATTAAACATGCATGAAACTCATACAACAATTGCTTAACTTACAATCTAGCATCAGACGGCTAGCATCAGACGGCTTGCATCTGACGTGCTTAAAAATTGCTTAAAGTGTTTGATTATGAGTTGACTAGATTCAAATCAAGATTGCTATCTGATTTTTAATTTGATGCAATTTAAAACGTTTGAGCTGTTTAGAAATAAGCATTAATTTGATATAAAATAACTCAAAGTTTAGGTTAAATAATATATAAGAAAACGTCTTTTTAAATAATAAATAATTAAAATAGGGAACCATTTCGAAAAATAATACTTCTTAACACCAAAAAAACTTGTGGTCACTGTTAAAATACAAATATCAAATTTGGGGAAACAATTTTAGAATACAATGTCTTTCAATTTCATAAAAACTCAGAGTTATTAGGGATGCTTTTCATTTGATCACGCTCTCGTGTGGTTTAATTTTTTTAACAAGGAAAGAAAACTTTTAGAGCGAAACCCTAATGAGAATATAACGTGCTAAATTTGTTTATACCCAACATCGAGGATAATTTATAACAACATAACTGCTGGCGCGTATAGAGACTGGCGTTTTATACAAAAAATAGGTAAATTATTTCAAATCCCTTTATCTGTTTAATTTAAAAAGAGTTGTTTAAAAATAATGAAATTGTGTAATTACCTATTTGTTTATCTTGAGTCTTATTTTAGTCTTATTATTATTATTATTATTCATTATTGTTTGAAATTTTTATCATTAATTTTTTTGCTTTTTATTGATTTTCTTGAAAATTAACAAACATTAAATGTTCGATACTATAAGGATTCATATATATTTTTGTATATTATTGTATATTATTATATTATTGTATTATTGTATATATTATTGTATATTATTGTACAGAAGCACTTCAAATTCATAAACTTTTAAGTTAAAAGCATTTACAGTCTTGATCAGAATTTAATAATAACTTTTCAACTAATAAAAAAAAATTACTGTCACCTACCGACACAGAAAGCTTTAGTTAACTATATATAGTTAACTAATAAGCTAAAGTAATATTATTGATAAATGATATAAATAATAATTAAGAATAATAAATTATCAAAAGTTATCAAATGGCAAAAAAACACTTTTGACATCGGGCCATTTTACATCGAATAGCAAAAGTACGCCATGCTCGGAGAGAGATGGAAGTGTCCGGTTCGTGGTGATCTTCCGGGAGGAAACTGACACAGGCAAAATTGATTAAATATAGTCTGTCCAAGCAAGGTTGTTGTTTATTGTAAAGCTGAGTATCTTGGTAGTTTCTGTCGGGTTATTTGTCTCACTATTCAATAATATCGATGGCCAGGCCAAACCTGCTTAGCAATCTGAAATTAGCTACGTAATTTTTTTGTCTTGTTTGTGTGAACTTTTCATGGCAAGCGTTCAGTTATGTATATCTTGAACTTTATTCTGAACATCGAGAGAGTAGGGGAGTTGTCGATTTCAAAGACCGTTGTGTACTTATTTAATGTTAGCGTTGAAAGCGTTTGTCATGACGAGGAAGACAAGAAGACCCGTTTTAGTTTATTGTGGGATCTCAGCATGTGGTATGAGACATGAAGATGTGAGGTCGTCATAACTATAAGAGACTCTTATTTGGTGACTTATGGTGACTCGTTTTGAAAAATCTTTAATTTTCATCTTTCATTTTAAAGTAACAGATTTTTTGGTACGTCTTTTGTGTTTATTGGTAAATCATAGAAGACAATTTTATGATTGTAGTAGCAAATATTTTTCCAAAGATTTTTTAACATCAATGAATTATTTCTAATTAATATTATAAACATGTTTTTAAACTTATTTCAATGGTATATGGAGAACTTTATATTATTAATTTTTGTTATTATAATGTAAATTTATATATAGATGTCTATTGTGATTAAAAAGTTATACAATTGAATAACATATTTTATATATATTTGAAAATGTTAATCATATTTGTTTTACATTCGTATTTCATAATATAATCAATATTGTGTACAATATTGTTAAATATAACTTATAATTAAATAAACTAAATCAGTAAAATAAAAAATGTTCAGTCGATAGCGCAACGTTTTCTAGATTAATATAAATGATAGTGAAGTACTGGTTTGAAAATGTTACAATGAAAAAATACTAAATATAATGTTATTAACAAATACCATTAGGCTTGACGTGCCATTATTTAGGCTTGACATACCTTTTAGGTTTCCATTATTTAAATTAATTTGATGAATTTGCCTCGGTCTTGTCTCCGGTCTTGTCTCTGGTGTTGTCTCTAGTGTTGTCTCTGGTGTTGTCTCTGGTGTTGTCTCTGGTGTTGTCTCTGGTGTTGTCTCTGGTGTTGTCTCTGGTGTTGTCTCTGGTGTT
>JAUZND010092500.1:0-14492 GCA_034780555.1 Coelogynopora nodosa | reverse complement strand
GCTTATTAAATTGACTGACTATAAATTCTAGCTCTAATGTTATTTTACATGATTTTCCACAGTTACACGATTTTCTACAGTTACACGTTTCTTAATAATGTATTAATTATGATTTTATAATTTATAAATACAATTGAAGCATATAAATATTAACGACTTTTAATAATTATAATATATTTTAAAATTTCTCCATGAACGGAAAAGTGAACGGTAAAGTGAACGGAAAAGTAATACTTTTCCGTACTGTCCATGAATTGAAAAATGAACTTTTCCATACATGCATAGAGAAAAATATATATTTTAAAATTGTCTTGTTTTTCACTGTAATATTATATAGTATATATATAATTCCTCAACATTTAAAATACATAAATAACATCTTAACTATAGAACAAGTTTTTTGGGCATATAGACATTTACATAATGAATATTACTATATAAATAGTTTTGTTACCTCAATGAAAGATGTCAGTTTCTATAAAGGTCTAGAAACACGCCTACAAAACGTTTAAATGATTTAAAAATAATAATTGTGTTAGTGACACATAGGCAATAAAAAATATATATATATATATTTCGTAAACAAGTATTATCTAGAAAATTAATTATAGTGGTCAGAAATTAATGCAGTTATGTTAACTGACATATAAAACTTACTGAAAATGTTGTCAATAAACATGACAATTTTTATCCAAAACACTCTTTAAAAAGAATAGTATGTATGTTGAGTGATTGATACTCAGCTGTATGCTTCGCGCAATAGCATTTGTTTGCATGACCTATATTGTATTGATTATTGTTCGCTCTGTGTTATACCTGTAGAGGTTGACTCACTTGGTGTGGTGTGGTTTATTGTTTGGTTTTAGTTACTGCAAGTTGATTTTTTATCTTTTGGCTTTATCTTACTCGTTGTTGTTTTATTTTTGATCGTGTCAACAATAATTATGAAATGTTAGAATTTTCATTAAAAGAAAATTCAATATGTTCAATAAAATATACAATAAAGCAAAATTATATAATTTTTTAGTTTTATGGATTATTATCATTGGTGGCTATATTGCTTCTATGATAGCAGTCATGGTATGACATGTTAATTTCATGAGCCTATATATGCATGACACCACTTGCATGATATTTTATAATATATTTTAATTGATGCATTAATACAAAATAATATGTTTTATTGGAGCGCATTCTTACGGCGATATTATCTGTACTGGTATGTATTTTTCATACAGACTGTCGCGCTCTCTCTCTATCTATCTGTCTAATATGTTTACTAATTGAGACAGTGCAAGTGAATGATATGTTATCAGTTATAATGCTACCCCTATAATCTATTAGTTTTTTCTATATTAAAGTATATATATTAAATTATTATATTATATATTATTATATATATATATTAAAGGACTCAACTCAATATGATGTATAGTATGTGCTTTCACGTCAAAAACTATAATTGGTAGCAAAATAGAAAAGGGTAAAATATTAAAATTGAACTAAATTAGTTTTGAATAAAATTGATATTTGCATTATTTTTTAATTGAATTGCAATTTAGTTTCTTATATATATTGTATAAAAATTTATAAACAATATTTTTTTGATATTAGCAAAGGTTATGGTTAGCAAATTATGTAAAAGAGAAACAAACTGTCATGACATATTAATCATACAATTTTTTTTTAATATGTCATAGTTTTATTTTATTGTCTATAAGATAGTAAATGGTAAATTATATTCAAATCCTCAACATCACCATAAAACAAATATTTTTTAAAACTATATATCGATACGGTTTACATCATTAGAATGCTTATCGAAAACTAATTACTACATACATTAACACCATTTTTAAAATATTGTTTAATAATCAATGTGTTATTTAAAAAAAACTTTCCGTATACAATTGTGCGAAAATGTATGCGACAATTATATCCGCACAGTTGTATACCGAAATTTTTATTTATTTTAAAATAATATATGAATAAATAATAAATTTAAAACTCTGTTAATGTAGCTTTCGATAGGCTTTCAAATGGTGTACACCATTTTTTTCAATGTGGTCTGATTATCAATACATAATAGTCGTACACATGTGTCCCACAGACACAGTGAGTTATATATTTGGAAAAAACCTATTTATAAAAATAACATATTATGATACTGCACTCACAAGTGCACTAAGAGGCTAGAAAGAGAGAGAGGTGAAGGTATAGAGAGAAAAAAAACTACAGTCGAGTTATATCACTAATTAACTATCAAGAGAGAAAGAGGTTGCGGGAAGGAGGGAGGTTTTTATTAACAGTAGATTCACCTGCTAACATATTTTTGAGCCGCAAGACATGTTACCGTGAATTATTTAGCGAGCCAATAAAACTATACAAGTTGCGTAATGCAAGCCCAAATTCCGTTTACAAGTACACCTGTCGGCAAGGTAAAGACAAATCAATAGTAAAACCAAATGTGAAAAGACAAATGTTACATCACTGTGGCAGATTTAGGAGGAGACGCGGCGCGCAGACGTCAACGGACCCCTGCAAAGAACGATTTATTAAAACTTATTTTTGCCTACTTCAATTTTTTTTCGGGATAAAAAATAGTAATATATCCTTTTGATAAAAAAGTGCCTCCGATATGAGTACACACCATATTTTTGTGGAATCCTGGAGCCTCTAGTGCATATAGGTCCAGTAAACATATAACAATTATGCTTTTATACGTAATAAATTAGGCTATACATACAGTTTACTTACCACTGTTTTTAGATTTTGGAAAGTCCTTCTTACAGGGCTCTTTTGTATTCTCCTGACAGCCCAAGATGACCACTCGATTATTTTCATCTCGCCATTTAAAAAGGCCATCGCGTGTGTTGTCACTTGAATCGTTCTCCACAATAAATATCTGATAATTTCCGAAATAGTTCCCTATTCTTTCAACAAACATCTTCATTTTTGGAATTAAATATTCAATATCTCTAATGGAACCACAGATGGCAACACGAAGACTCTTCCTGAAAGCAAGACTTTTATTTGGTGTTGGCGTCGTAAAGTTGAGGAACACCTTACCATTCACTTCAAAATGTTCCGAACTGGTGAACGGAAGAACGTAAAAGTTTCCATCATTTTCTTGAGGATAGTTTGGAAGGCATGGCTTGTGTATATACATTAAACAGTAGATACAGAATATTAGCAACACTATATATCCGATTAGTTTAATTTTAAAAGTATTTATAAAACGCATTTTTGAGAATCCGATGTACAAAAAACTATTTTATATTTACACCACAACATTGACACAGTAGTAATCAAAAATAAGAAAAACTGTTTAATACGTGCATACCTCTAAACCAATCAATAGATGTCTAGCACCGAGCTGTGATTCTTACTAGCTTACAAAAAAATGATCTATTTATATTCTAGACTATTCAGCATAGGATCGGAGTCAATTCAAAGTATGTAAATATTTATAACGCAGAAATAATCTCTACACTTTGAAAACAAAATTATATCGATTCATGATTAAGAGTGATTTGATGTCTCTAAAAACTGACACTTGTGTTAACTTTAGAGTTGCTGCTTGGGAAAAAACAAAAATAAAAATGATACCAATACGCTACTAATAAATGTAAACTAGTAAATGAAAACACACAGTAAATAAACAATAACCTAAAATTGAACACTGTGCACGCAACAATAGAGATAAACCTAATTAAACAATATTTTAAACTCTATATAATTAGTGTTTAAAATATCATAATAATATATGATTACGAAGTTCTATTCCCGATATTAGGTTTATTGTTTCCATTTGAGGTTTATTAGATAAAAGCATAAAATCCTTCATTAATTGAGGTTTTTATTTTCAATAAAAATTAATAATGCTAACATTAAAAAATATAAATAAGATAATAAAGTTTGGTTTAAACATAAATTTATACATGATATTATATAATATTACATCATAAATACAAATTTCACATCATAGGAAAAAATAATATAAATATTTTTATATAATTTCATATTAACTACCTACATTGACATTGTAAATAATATGCATTGTGTTCAAGTTACGGTCCAGCATTACTTTTCAAAAAAAAATCTATTTGTTCTACATTTATTTTTCGTTTATTGTTCTCAAAGTGGAATATTGGTTGATCCCATTTAATTTTTCATTGATTATCATCATCGTCCATATTTTATTGAAATGTTTTCGTTAACGCAGTGAAGTTTAAATGTGTAAAATTAAAAGAACAGAATTTCGTCAATATGAGAATTCATTTCATCCAAGGTGAGTCCAGAGATCATTTATTTGGGAATTTGGAAAAATATAGAATGGGCCATTCAGTTCCAGAAGATTCCATTGTAGACTGCATAACAAACTAATAATTTAATAAATAATCAATTTAATAACGCAGTAAAAGTAAATTTGAATTTAAAGGAATATTTAAAATTATTGATTAAATATGGAGGTTTATAATTTCCAGAAGAATTTATAAACCTTTAATGATTATCGTACATTATATCAGATAATAAATGAATTTTTTTGTCAATAAGAAAATATAAACCTCAAGCCTTCGGCTTTCGGTTTATATTCTCTTATTGACCTCATCACCATTCATTATCTATAACTTAATATAAAGTTTTATTGAGATTTATCATAGAGAGAGGTAGATTATTGGATACGTATTACAATGTTTTCGTTTTTCCTGCAATTTATTATTATTATTATGAAATCTATTTGATTTTATATATGTAGGTCAAATAATAAATCTTAGCCCTAAGATGATTGGTTAAACGTGAATATTTCAAAGTCGATTTCTACCTGTTTCCGTACCGCAACCTGAGGACTATTACATTGTTAACTGTTTACTTTTATTTGTACTCTTTTGGCGCAATTTTCAAATTTTGGATATTTTATCGCTACAATGGAAGGTAACGAAAAGATTATCATTATATTTTTGCTATATTTAATTTAATTAAAGAATAAATTTACAAAGTAATTCATTTATATAGAAAGTTATATCTAGTATACCTATTTTTAATTTATATAAATAGCTGCATTACGTATGAAAAAGACAATAAGATTTTATACTAATTGGTTCTATAACTATTCATATATACATATAGCCACAATTAAAAATAAACTTATATAACTTTTAAAAACTACAGTTTTAGAATACTAATTTGATATTGCTTCTATATAAGGAAATTTAGCATTAGGAGTTTAAAATAATAATTACGATTTTCTCATACTTTTTCATTTAAAAAATAAGCAATATATATATTATATACTATAATATAAATAACCATAACAAAATATAATATAATGTTTTAAAGTAATTCAGTTTTCAAATTGATTATATTATGCATTACAATCTATAGATTAATTTTAATGTCACCTACAAACTGTTAAATAAATTCTAAAAGTTATAGTCATATTTATTTGGATATATACTTTATGTATTAAAACTAGAATGTTTTGGTACCAATTTTAGTAGGCACATATCCAAGGGGGTTTAGGGGGGCTTCACCCCCCCCCCCCTCCATCCGTAAAGGGTAGCATAATCAGGGTACATTGTATACTGTTTTAGAGATTTATTTGTGTATTTTAATTCAAAATAAAAAAGAGTGGAGGAGGAAGGGCAGTGCAATTTAAAAAAAAAGGGGGGGTGGAGAAGAAAAAGATTTTACATTAGCCCCCCCCTCTCTCTCAGTAACTCCTTGATCCGTGCCTGTTTAAGATCAATATAGACAACTAGATTAAAATGTGTGGTATTACAATCTGTGGTATTTAATAATTTTTCAATAATTATCTACATTACTTCAATTAGTAAATTAATTAAGAATACAAGTTTATTTGCAATTTCTTAAGAAATACTTAAATTATTTTAAAAAGTATGATAATCTTATTAAGCTATTATCAAATAGTATTCAGTTAGTTTTCATAATACTTTTTTTACATAAACCATTTTAAAAAAACAATTGAATAATTATATATTTGAAAATATAGTTTACAAAAAGTGCAAATTTAACCCATATAAAAACATCCTTATTTTGCATAATTGGTAACTAGTGATAGAAATAAAAAGCATTATTTTAGATCTGACTATTTGTATTCATTTTGATGGGTAATACATATACATTTAGTCTGATAAAACCATAACCCACTATGATACAACTATATAGTTGGTTTGTGACTAGTTGAATCCCAAAAATAAACAGCTATATATACAACTAGTCAGATTTCTAAAGTGAATCAATTAATTGATATAACTAAAGTATGCTCACAAATACAGTAGAGCCAGTAAAATAGATATCATTATTTATATATTATATAGTTAGTGATTTGTGTAAGCAAATATTATATAGTTAGGGATTTTATTTCAACACATGGTATAAATCATTATATATATATAATATATAACCATATCTATTTTACTGGCTCTACGGTATTTGTAAGAATTTCTCCAATTAGTATTTATAAAATATATTTGATAAATACTACCATAATTAAATAATAAATATTAATGTGTATATTTTAATATATTATGTACAAATAAGATAAAAAGTTGACTCATTTGGAAACTCCCCGAGTTTGGATAATTAGCAACTAATCATATTAATAAAGAATCCTTTTTGAGATCTGACTAGTCATACCAGCATCCATTTTGTACTAAAATATATAAAAAATATATGCACATATCAGGTTATGATTTAAGAGTTTATTATTACATGCTTACTAGTTTGCGATGAAATCTTTTTTGTTTTTGTAATATTAAATTATTATAATAATAAATTCTGAAATGATTTGTTATACTTTAATAAATTTATTTTCAACACATTGATTAATGATTCATGTTGTTTATGAGAATTCTTCTTTTTTAGGGAACTTAAATTAAAGTATTTTAATTGGCTGTTACTAAGTTTATTGCTATTCATAATTTTTTCATATTACTTATTTTTTTGTACCCAGATTGTCATTGGTACTGCTGTTTTCTGTACATTTGTCTCTCCCCTTCCCCTAAATATATGCTTTTTCAAAATCATTGTATTGATTCAAAAAAATATTAAATACTTAAATAATCATCTTGTTTATTTAATCAAAAGTGCATTATAAATATACATATTAAACTATGTTATTATAGTAATTGAAATTCCAATTATATTTAATAATTATTTTGTTTAAATATAGACAAAATGAATTTAAAAAAATATATATGTAACATTTGACACTGAAAAGATTTATAATTTTTGTTATGTAATTTTTATAATGTAAAGAAATTATGAAAATGTATTAGCTAAAATTCCAAAAAATTAAGTTTGACATTTTTAATTTCAATATATTTTGTAATTATTAATTTGAATAGCTCTTTCTTAGAACATGTATTCAATTAGTTGTTTATTAGGATAAATATGTATTTATTAAGTACATTTAAAATTGTTTCAGATTTATTGTTATGTCTTTTCGAGTTTCATTATGTTAATTTAATTATTATAATAAATGTTAATACAATTATTTTTTAGAGATGCATTGACCACAATTTCCGATTTTTTAATTTTTTTTTGTGTATTATATCAATCTATATCAATAATTGTATAAAATGGTTCGTAATACTTTTATTGGTATTTTAAATAACAAACTAATCATAGATGTCTTTTAAATTTAATATTTGGTCTTATTACTCTAGACGAAGAAACGATTTACACCGTGGATGACATTATTAAATGTAGAAAAAAGAAAGGAAGAAAGAGAAAAAGAGAATATCAAATCCTCTGGAAAGGATATGAAAGGTCAGTATATTTCAACAATTTATATTTATAAGGCGAAAACATTAATTTACAAAGTTTTAAAACATTTTTCAGGGATCAGGCTACTTGGGAATGTGCAGAAAATTTAGGAACTGAAACACTAAATATATTACACAATCAATGTTGTAAGTATTTACATATATTGATACATTATTTAAATTCATATATTAAATTTATAAAAAAATTATATATTTTATGACTCATTTTTTCATAGCTATTTGTTTCCCGAAGGTAACCTTTTTATTGTTTTTTGCTTTACCTATTTATTGTTACTATTGTTTATATTTATTGCTTTTGTTTATCAGGAGAATTTGCTTTCATTTAATTTATATTAAGCATAATTAGTTTTTAATTTTTACCTCAAAAGAAAAAATATCACTTTTATTTGCAGAAGATACCATCAACAAAAAGACAATTCGAAGAGAAACCAACTGAAGAAGGGACAGTAATGGAAAAAGGGACACCAACAGAAGCAGAGACACCAACAGAAGCAGAGACACCAACAGAAGCAGAAACACCAACAGAAGCAGAAACACCAACAGAAGCAGAAACACCAACAGAAGCAGAAACACCAACAGAAGCAGAGACACCAACAGAAGCAGAGACATCAACAGAAGCAGAGACACCAACAGAAGCAGAGACACCAACAGAAGCAGAGACACCAACAGATGCAGAGACACCAACAGAAGCAGAGACACCAACAGAAGCAGAGACACCAACAGAAGCAGAGACACCAACAGAAAAATCCGAATGGTAGTATTTATTCCCTAAAACACTTTTGCCTTCTCCGATTGTATTTTAACTTTCAGGCAGCCTGCGCCAATGAAAACCTCCCTGCATTTATATTATTATATTCTGGATTTATTAATCTGGCTGAATTTTAAATATATAGTTTATTGATTAGACTATTACATATTGATTTGTTCAAAATCGAATAAAAGTTGATCGATTATCTTGCTTTGGAGGAAGCTCGTGGAAGAGTTCATCCATTACATTAATTATTATTGAACTAGAATTCTGCTCATATTTATTTAATAATTAATGGGCCCCAGACACGCCTGATTATATTATGCATTATATTAATTGAGTGTCGTTCGTTAAACGAGTATTTAATGACACCCCTAACGTTTGCCAGACATAGAGACATTTTGAGAATTATACTGCTGTTGGGGACGTTATCTCTCTCTAGTTAAGGGATAACGCGATCATTTTGCTGACTCTCTGTGTATTTTAATCCAATTTGAGAAATGGATAGATATAAGTAAGCTAGATTTAATATTTCGTTCCATTTAATTATGTACATATATATATAGTAAGATATATATATCCACTCTCCTCCTATTCATCCCTGTTGTTATGTGTATATCATTATGGTCTTATATATTATATATATGAACTGTAATTAGTGTTTTCCGCATGGTTTTAAATATGGTTTAATTTTGTTATGCTGTTGTTTATACAATCTTTCCACTGAAGAAGGTTATCGACTCGTGTGGCCGTAATAAACGTAGTTCTTCCCTTGAAAGGTCTGTGTCTTCTTTACCTATATTATTCCATACCAGGAATAGCCAAAAAACTGCATCAAGTAATGTATATAATATATATTTTTTAAAGTAGCTTAATCAAGACTAACAAATAAATTGGTAACTGCGCAATATTTAAAAAAATGTATAGCAGTACTTACACATAATTTGTTTTTATTATTATTATAGATCATTGAAGATTATTATAGATTATTATAGATTATTATAGATTATTATAGATTATTACATATTATTATAGATTATTACAGATTATTATAGATTATTACAGATTATTATAGATTATTACAGATTATTATAGATTATTAAAAATCAAATAAAAATGTGTTAATAATTTAAGTTATAACACAAGAAATACTGTCATTAAAATGTTAAATCAACTACTTAAGAAAAATTGTCTGTATTATGTTCTTTTTTTCACTCTATATTGTTATAAGTGACTAATCTCACATGAATAATCTATCATTCGGATGAAGTGAACTATTTTATTTGAAATGGTAAATTTTTGCAGACAACAACGATTCCTTTCGACAAAATGCTGGCAAGGATTTGGACCAAACTGATAATTCCGAATCGGCTCACTATATATAGCTCACTGGGGACAACGTGTCCATATGGTAAAAAAACTCTCTATATATATATATATCATAGAATATATTCCTGATATCAACTCTTCTCATACTTAAATTGCCCACAGAACGTGAAAACGTGAGATAAAAGGACATTTTTGAAAAGAAAATAGAGAGTCATACCTTTCGACAAGAGGTTCCAAATGTCCTGGATAATATTTTCCAACTACAGTATATATATATATATGCACATGTGTGTTACCTTGCATACATAACAGCTGCTGCAAAACACATGTTTAAGTGTCTTCATAGGTATTCGATTAAAAGCGTACGTCTTATTCGAACTTATTCGCACGTACAATTCGGGAAACTTATATATATATATATGTATATTGTATACGCTATATATCTAAGGCTACTAAGCAAAATATAAAGTTTATATATAACATCTTGCTTTACTTGGAATTAGGTGTTTGAACATTACGGCTTTTTCCAGACGCGTTAAAAACGCTGACCCCTTTTTAAGGATAATTTTGTCCTGAAATGTTCTAAATCATATTTAAATTACACTCTGTATTTAGCATTAATGTGTTTAGTATGATTTTATGTAAGTGGAATGTTTTGCATATCATTATAACCATAAGGTAGTCTTATCGACTATGTCGTGTTTTTAACTGAATTAATTGATTTATTTAATCGATTGTCTACAGGAACCATGGACTTAGCCGGCCTTTATATATTATATAGTATATAGGTACGCAAGATTTACAAACTTGTTTGTGAGAAATTAATGTTGTAAGTACTGTAAGCATTAATGAACATTGATACAGAAATTCGTATCTGCTTATGCCTCGCGGGAACGTGACGGCCAAATGGTCTAAGCTTAGTCACTAGTCAGCTATATATTGTACTTGATGAGGCTGTTTTCAATAAACAGATTCAAGCTTCTGTCTTTTAGTTCATTCAAACGTAAAAACAAAATAACTAAATAATGTGACTATATGAATATAATATGACTATAAGATGACTATAAGATGACTATAAGATGACTATATGATGACTATACTATTACTATATGACTACAAGATGACTATAAGATGACTATAATATAACTATAAAATGACTATATGATGACTATAATATGACTATAAAATGACTATAAAATGACTATAAAATGAATATAAGATGACTATAAGATGACTATAATATGACTATAAAATGACTATAAAATGAATATAAGATGACTATAAGATGACTATAAGATGAATATAAGAGACTATAAAAATACTATATGATGACTATAAGATTACTATATGACTATAAGATGACTATAAGATGACTATAAGATGACTATAATATGACTATAAAATGACTAAATGATGACTATAATATGACTATAAGATGACTATAAGATGACTATAAGATGACTATAAGATGACTATAAGATGACTATAAGATGACTATAAGATGACTATTTGGAGAAACCTTATACCTGTAATGAACGGTAAAGGTTTCTATATGCTTCGTACAGTTATAAAGTGTACACCAACAATTTGAAAATGATCAATATAATTACAAGGATTGAATGAATCACTAATAATACTAATACAATGCACTAAATTAACAATTCTAATTTTAAAATATTATGACACATACTGTATATAGATATACAATTGGTTAATTGAAATCCAAGTGTTTTATTTAAGGAAGGATTTCGTAGAAGTTATTGTTTTAGTATCCCTCCATTGTTACTTGTTAATTCCATCCTTTACTTTCACAGATAGGTATTTACTTTAATTGTGTTTTAATTTTTGTAGCGGTTAATTTTTCAGGTAGTTAACGGAAATTTTATTTTTTTTGCATTCAAATTTGTTTGAAAACTTTTAATTTTCCGGTGACCATAATGATATTGGAAAAAGGAGAACAAACACAACTAGTAACACAATTATGTGGTGATATATAAAAAAAATAGTTTAGTAATACTTTAGTCAGTGTGAAGGATACTTTGCTTGCTTATCTAATAACCTCAAATCCATGCACAGCTTCATCAAGAACTCAGGCGAAGTTACCATCATTTCTCTATCCGGAACTCCGAGATACGACCCTCTTCGAAAAAGAATTCAACCAGTGTACATATTTGGGCCGCCACACAAAAGGGAACACAAGGAAAACCCACAAATTAGTTATCTTAACCAATAAGAAACTAGTAAACCACGCCCCTCTCTAACCATGACACCGCAAGCTCCAACATCTCTCCAAAGTCAGTGAGGCCAAACTTATGGAGATTGTGACATCATCGTCCTCAGCTTTTTTAACTAGAAAAACTTATACTGGCTATATTATTAGTTGTCACTCAACATCTCTTTAGGATATCTATTGTCCCAATACTGGCACGCACTGATCTGCCCTTAAATATGCACTACCAGGAGTATACAAGCTTAATTATCTTATTTCACCTGTTAGAAACGCCAGTTCTATTATACTATGATATGCTGACAGCAACATTCCTCTTCGTCCTAAAACCTACTGGTTCAAAAATTAAATTATTAAATACTTTTGAAATCGTCCCTCCGTTTCGAAGACTCCCACCCATTAATTTTTTTAACAACTCACTATTTACGGAAATTATTGCTATCCGTTTGTATGTTATATGATTATGCTATTATTGATCGTTTTTGTATATGTCAACAACATGTTTTGATATTAAATATATAATTATTATTATTATAATATAAGAATCACACTAAAATAATCTGAAAAATGCAGAAATGCACACCAACAAATATTCTACTTAGTATAATTTAACTGTTCAGTATACCATAAAATATCTACCTAAACTCAGCATACATAAAGCAAAATAATGTTAGGGCAAACATCCATCAATTAAGTAGCATATTTAAATGTTAGCAGTTTATAAAAGTAAAGGATAGCATGGAAGATAACCTATACTAATTGAAGCAAAAACCGTGTTCAAGTGGAAATGGCGTTCTAAATAAATGTTTGCCTCTGGTTTATGAGATGCTTTTAACTGAACTACAGGCCCAATTACTATTCGGCCACACCAGAAAGAGATAGATACCAGGGTGCACCATCGTGTGGGGGATCAAGCAGGTGTCCAACCGACATACTACATAGCCCTAGTTTAACTAATTAAATTAGTCAGTTCTTCTGTCGAAGCGTCGCCATTAATAAACAGATAATTAATCCGTTTTTTAAAATATAATTGCTTGTTTGAACTATATACGAGTCACGCGTTAAACATTCTAATGATTGTTGTTGTGCATTATCAATTTATATTCTGTACAGAAAAGATTTAAAAATCACGCAAATGACCTTTAAGGAATATAATATATATATACATTTGCAAAGATGCCCATCTCAAAAAACACATTGTTTTAAATATATTATAAAATAATGTAATACCGTTAACAGTAAAATGTTATTTGTATACTCTACTTAAAATTATTACAAATATTGTTTAATCATAGTCAATAATTTTATTTAAAAGCATTATATTTATTTAAATTGTTATCATATTTAGTGAACATGCCTGTTTTGTATACAGTGCATTTTAATCGTAAACGAAATTGAATTATAAATTCATTGATTTTATGATTAACATATGCGGTTTACGAGTATATCTCAAAATATTTTCATATCACTAAAACGTGAAAAACCGTAGTTATATGAAAGTCAAAATATATTATTCGTATTCTGAGGTTAGTATGTGTTACGATGATGATGTGTTACGATTATGATGTGTCACTTTTATTATGTGTCACGAGTATGATATGTCACTGGTACGTATGATATGTCACGGTTACGATGTGTCACGATTATGATGTGCCACTGTCGGTTATGATGTATCACTATTATTATATGTCACGATTATAATGATTACGATTATGAAAGTAATTAAACTTTAAATTACCAAATATTTAGTCATAGCTCTATGGTGTCTGTACCAATGAAATGTTAATTTAATACTTGAAAAGATTTAGTTGTAGTAAAAAAAATTATATTACAACATGAAAAAACGAATTTTATATATTGAACGATTGCATAAAATAATATATCTATTTATACAAAATATGATAACAACGAAACATGTTTTCTATTTCGTAACGTTCCATGCGTCATTATGTGTGTTGAAGATATAATTGTGGCCAACTTTTCACAATAAACATGCTATTTTTCAATTTTATATTTTTTAACACGTAAATGATATTTTTCTATGTGTAACTTCTGGGACGACTGTTTGCTAGATATTAACTTACATTTTCAAATTATAGAAAAAACGGTCTCCAAAGATATATTCCAATGCCCTGTGGTAATCGTTTTCCAGTAGGTATTCTTGAAATCATTGTATTTTCCTGAGCAAAACACACAGATTGTGTTTCTATAGAAAACAATTTCATTAATTATATAACATGCAGCTTTCTTTCTTGACTGTCCAAACATCGGTTCTGCACATTTATATATATATATATATATAGATAGTTGTAGGTTTCCTGGAGCAGCATATTTTAAAATAAAAATAGAAGAAAAAGCACAAGCTGCTGTAAAATAA
>JAUZND010092499.1:0-14493 GCA_034780555.1 Coelogynopora nodosa | reverse complement strand
CTTTTGGGACTAAAGAGAAATTAGATTGTAGATTTATGGTCTTAAAATGGTTGAAATCTCCACAAACGATAACACTAGTATAATTAGGATAACTAAGAAGGTCCGAGTTCATTTGGTCAATTTGGTCAATTGGACAGTTCGCAAATATGTTGCCTATAGGAACCAAACCAAGCATATTTTTTCTGGGACACTTACAAGAATTCGAATAATTTCAACAGAATAAAATTCCATACTGTTTTTAAAATCCCTCTGAAATATTAAAATTTTCCATACCTTTGTGATAAATGTACAAAACATTCTTAGCCAAGAAACAATATTGATATATATTTGGAATCAATTTATATTTAAGATAAAGTTTCAACTGCACAAAACAGCAGCTCGTATTCAATACAAATATAATATAACAGTTCAAAACAAATTATTTGATTATAGAGTAATTCGGCTGTTTATAAACAGTTTAGAAGCATGGTATAATAAAAAATATTTAAGTGAATTACGACAGAAAACATTAATTTTATAAATTCCACAATTTTTCGACTTTTTTGTGATGTTTTAATACTTTTTTATATATAATAAAAATATTATACGAATCCTGAATTACCTGCTGAAGATCATTGATTCTTTTCGTTAGCGATGACTCGGTCCTACTCAAGGCGGCCGATAAACGTAGATTTTCGTCCTGAAATGAAAGATTAACAAACACTTTAGCGTAGGAGAGAGTAAGCAGAGATTAAGGGGTGGCCAATCGAAGGGGGCGAGTTACCTACCTTGGCGGTTCTAAGGGTTCTCGCGAGAAACTTTTTCACTTCACTGTCATCGCCGGGGAAGAACTTGAGTGAGAGATGAGTCAGGTGTTTAAAGGGGTTTGTCTCGATAATGAGGAGAGTCCAGGTCTCAACCGAATGGTCCTGAGAAGCGATAAACTTGATGATGTATCTGTGATAAGAGGAGGAAATTAATGCAAGGGGATGATCAGACATCTGCCAGGTTCTTTTGTGCATTTGATGATGACAAAAATGTTTCATTCATACTAGGTTGAACATATTAGCGTTACAATTTGATACCAAAATATTTGTTTGTTAAATAAACATGTTAAAAATATAATGTATATACTATTACTTACATATTATGGTTAATGAGATATTGGATAGTATTTTTGTGCAAGCAGTTTGGAATTGGTTTTCAATGTATGGTTTTAATTTTTATTCCTATGCCTATATTTCAGTATCAATTAATTAAGGGATCAGTGTAAATAAAGTTTGGCTACAAGAATAAAATGAATAGACCTACTTGGGGCTATCTCGATTTTCTTCTCCACTGCAGAGTTCCAATAAATCAATAAAACGCTGGGCAAACCCGTGAAAATCGACCAGAAGTCCTTGTTGGGCTTTTAGACTTAAACATGAAGCAAAACAAAATATACATAGGTTGGTTTTAAATAAATTATAATAACCAATACATTAAGAGATTGGGCAGAATGTCAGATACAAAAATGTTCATAAGTTACTGAAGAAATATGACCTGATACGTCATAAACTCTAGTTTAGAAAAATTATAGGAAAATAACCACATATGCTAGATTGATCCATATATGCTATAACTTTTGACTAATGCAACCAATTGACTTGATTCTTTAAGCATCTGATTCCAGATCACAATATCTATAATAGTATGATATATTTTTATTAGTATACTACTTATATAAATAAACTATAAGTAGTATAAATGCTATTTGAGTATTATTTTAAATTTCTGGATATTTTAATAAATAATACATTTTATTATTTAAGTCAAACGTATATAGATTACGATAAACTTTTGTTTTCTATTAATGTTGCAAGTTTTAGCTCCTAATATCTACGAAAAATAAGAAAAACCCTGGTATAAAATAGCTCAATAATAACACAATTTTATCTGATATGTTAAAATATTCAAAATAATATTTTTTCATTAGATAAAAGTATTTTAGCCACTGAGTAAAAAAATTAGTGTCATACATCGCATATTTCAATCAAAGACTTCATTTCTTTGAAAAAAAGGTATACCGCACCCCCTAAAAGCGTTAACAATTAAATAGTTTTGGCAAATCACATGCTGTAATGATTGGCAATAGTATGTCCACTCACTGTTGAAAATCGTCTTCATTAATTCGAAGTGAGAACAAAAAGCACAGGTCTTTTTCATTAGTTAGTCTAACTATTAATTCCTAAAATAAAAAAATTGCAATTGTAATTACTCAAAACCAAATAAATATAGCTTTTAAAAAAATAAAATTTAATTTGATGATACCTTCCGAGACACCGAATTTGTAGACGTCTGAAGCTCTACAGCAATTCCAACAGGAGACTTACTGCACAATAAAACAAACAAAAATTATCAATATAAATCAAACAAACTATGAAAACATAGAAAATACCATAAAATATTTCCTACCTTTCATCTTTTTCTAATTGTCTGATGATAACAACATGTTCTTTGTTGTAGAGATGCTCCATTTCTGGATACAAAAATAAAACAAAATAAAGTTTGAAAAGTGATTAAAAAATAATACTATATTGTGAACTGTAACAAAAGTTTAAATGGTGTTGGAATAAAATATTACGTCAAATCGATGTATAAATACAGCTGGTATAGTTTTAAATATCTACAATTATTCAGTACAGTATATTGTAAATAATACAGAATACCTTTATGTAAAATTGTACCAAAAAGTATTATGTTATTTTGCCTATAATGTTAATAACTTGTAGAGGAGTGCTATATTGACTATCATCACTTAATAATCCTGCTAGGATAGTTTACATATCTACATTAATATTTACAACACATCATGTAGGTTAATGTGCAAAAATCACAAAAACAAATTCATGTCCTCTAAAATATTAATGTTCCATATTATAATTCTTTTAGCTGTGATGGTGCCTACTTTATCTATGACAGTATATAGAAAAAACTCACAGAGAATTATTTACAGTATTGTAAAAAAATACTCAAATTGTGATTTAACAGTAAGTAACTATAAAACAAAAATATGCTAATCAGTACCACACAATGTGTATTTTTATAATAATAAATGTTTGTATTGTTATGTTATAAATTACTATATTATTACTTTTCATTACTTATGATGAGAAAGCAAATAAAAATTCTGATTGAACATTGCTTATGAGAAAGTTTTTATAAAGAGATATAACTATAAATTTATATTTACAATTGTAACCATGGTGTTATTAAAGAAAAATTAGATGTAATTAAAATAAATCTAAAATAAAATTTTAGATAAAAAAAAATTCTGCTTTACTGTTGAACTAGATACATAAAAAGGATTAACAGTGAGACTTTTCTGAGACTTTATAAAGAAAATAGTATAATTATTAGAAAACATTCGAACCTATTCAAAAATATTGATTATTTAAAAATATATCTATAGGGCCGAATTATTTTTTACACAAAATACTGTATTATTATATATATAATTAAGCTCTAAATGTGATTCTAAAAAACATATGAAGTATTCAATGTATTAAATGAGATAAGTAACTGTAGCAAATATGTATGGTTGCTTAGGAAATGATAGAATACGATTTCATTTTTGTACTTTTAGGATGGAATTTCATTTTGTGTAATATGAGTAAATGCATAATACAAAATATCAGGGTGGCCACCATTTATCAATGAAAAAATATGAAAAGCCTTTGTCCACGAAGCACGATTCAATGTGCGAGAAAAAGTTGAATACAAACTTTTCAATGAGCTTATTTATACACCAAGCACGATGTGAATTGACAAGACTGAAGTTTAAGTTATTGAACTTTTTCTGTGCCGCCATGTAACAAAATGCATATTTCAATGCAAATAGGCTGTAGTTTAAAATATGCAAAACCTTCAAAATATTATACGCTATATTATGCTTGGTAAGAAATGAAATGCATTCTTCACTGTGCAACAATCTGTTACATCACGTCTGGTAGGCTTAGGCCCAAAATATCATCAACTGCTGCACAAATGCTACATTGTCTAGGAGTCAGTGGAATTGCTGTACGACATGGTTTGCATCACTGGCAGATAAAAGAGACTTAAAAGCAAACGTCCTTGCCAGCTTTTCTATGAGCTATTTGGCCTTCTTCTTGTTGTTCAACATAGTGTTAGAAATTATAAAATAATTATTTTGGTATAATTAAAGAACAAAATCATTGTGTACAACATATGAAAATAAATAAAGAATGACTATTTATATGATTTGCAGACGGAAATTTGTCCAAACATTGAAAATTTAACACTTAAAAAGTTGTTATAAAATTTATAAAAATTTACGTACACCACAGAAAATTCATGTATTTTAAACAAAATTCAAATAGATTTATGTATATTTAATCTTTTTTGTGAAATTCACATATATTCATGTATGTATGCGAATGTCATATACAGGTGGCCACCCTGATTATGCATGAGTAGTGGAATTTGATTGTGTATAATATGAGTAAACACATAATATGTAATAATAATAGTAGAAAATATTATTTTATTTGAGATATATCTAATTTTAAGCATAAAATTATTATTTTTTAAAATACTACTGGACTGGAATTCGATTGTGTATATTATAAAAACCTATAAATAGTGGTCAAATGCAGTCTTTATGGTTCTCATTGTCCTTGTATTGTTATATTAATTACAATATAAAAAATAAGTGTGGTATTTTTGTTATATTTTATGTTTATCATTTAATTATCTTTTATATTAATATGGTACTTGTCTGCTGCATTCACCGAAGTTAAATTCAAAAATCTGTTGTCTCATTGTATGGGATGTCATAGTCATAATGACAAATAAAATTTCAAATACATACAATCATGGAACTCATGTCAGAACAGATTTAGAATGAGAAGTTTTCTTATTAGACTGGTGTGCAAAACCAAATTATCCTTAAAATGGCATATTTTTGATGGTATGGTTTCAGCTTGCTTTTGTTACTTACAGCAAATATTATGTAGACACTTTTGACTATTTGTTAATATGTCAAACCATTTATAGAGTATTATTGGTGTTTGATATACCCAAAATTTAAATTAGTAAAAATAACTAAATACTAAATAATTTAAAAGTGTTATATTTCATTATTATATTTAAATTATTATTGCCATTAGATGTTAGTAATGTATTAGAATTACAATTTTCTACAAAATATAGTGTTTGTAACAAATAAGGTACAATATAAATTGAAACACAAATACTGACATGATATATTTTTTCTAGTATTGCAAGCATAAACAGCCTACCTAACATTTAAAGCATGATTTAAACCATCTACACAGTTGCTCAAAATTTGGGACACTGCTTAAACCATCCATACAGTTGCTTATAACTTAGGACACTGCTTAAATTCTGCTTTAAATGTTAAGTAGACTGTTTATGCTTTCAATATTAGAGAATAAATATCATATCTGTATAAAAGTTGTATTAGTGTATCAATTTATATTGTACCTTATTTGTTACAGATAAGTAATATACTATATAGTAACATTTTGTTAATTCATGATGAATTTACTAAATGTTATATCCAATATGTTGTTATACAAATAATAACTATTTCAAATAAATATATTTATGGTACATGTAGTGAAATATGAAGATGTTCATATATTGAAAAAAATGTTTTGATATGTTACAATTTACATTTTTATAACTATATTTTTAGTAATAATAAATATGTAGTAATGATGAGTTTTTATAAGAAACATAATATTGTTTTTTATTATTATTTTGTATGTGTCATAATATAATTTGTTAATTGAAAAACTTCCCTACCAAGACATGCTGCAAGTGGACACAATCTTGAATGAAGTGTATGGGAAACTTCAAACTCCTGACATTCTGCACATTAACAATATAGATTCAAAGAAATTTTGAATTATGAAATTGTGAATGATTCACATATATGAAACTAGCAGAACTTCGTATTTTACAGTATAATACATGTATACAGTTTATAAATATTATGTATGCCCTTAAAGTCATCCATGTATTAACAATACATTTTCCACATACCTTTTTATAATATATTAAATATTATTTGTCAATAATGAGATATTGTTTTATTATAATAAGCAAATTTTCCCAAAAAGGTTATTTAATGTAAATCACAGTACTAAATGAATGGATAATAATTATATAAGAACTTAAATCCAGATTAAAACCTATAAAATACTAATGACCTAAGTCTTATTTTATAAATTATTATATGTTGGAAGATGTAATCCTAAATTTATCTTATCAGGAATATGTTCATGTATTATACATGTCAAGACGGTGTGCTAAATTTTATGTAATGTACGTCACACTCAGGAGTTTTATAAATAAAATACATTAAGTGGAGATAATTTTAAGTGTCATTAACTAGTACTGATTTTGTTTATACCTACATTTATTAACACAAAAATGCTTAAAATGTAACGTAAGTCACATGCAATTGCCCATAATAAAAGTAAATACATAATATGAATGTACATGAGTAGTAAAATTTGATTAAGTAAAATATGAGTAGGTATAAAGACAGTAAGCTGCTTTGTTTTTGGAAATTGTATACCCATCTAAAGAATAAATAGCTTATTCTATTAACATAGATAGCAGGGTTCCCATGGTTTTTTCAAACATATTTTTTCTGTACATTTCCAAGACATTTCAAGTAATGACCAATTAGCTGTTTTAAAGACACGCATAGACACATACCTTACAAGATATCTTTATTTATAGAAAAACCAGATTTAACTGTGACATTGACATGCTGTAAAATTAACATTGTTTTAACACCAATCCACAAATTATCTTGATTGTGGAACTTGAACAAAAAAGTCGTTATTTTGAATAAGCTTCTGGAATTGTCAGTGGAAACTGTCAGCAACAGAAGATGAAATATGATTTGCTTCATGTAAAATTGACAACTGTATAAAATTGTCATGTAAAATTTTTGTAATGCAATTGATGATGATTGCAGTATCAAAGTAGGAGAAATTGCTAAGGTTAATTTGTATTTTATTGAAGAGCACTCTACTATCTTTTTAGTTAGAGCAATTAAAAATATTGAAAATTATAACGAAAATAAAGCAAAACAAAGGGAGAAAATATTTTTATTTAATGGTTTGTGCCAAGCCAAAACATATTTTAGCAGAAATTTAAAAAAAAACTCTGGGGTGGAATGGATACATGTTTAGAATAGCAAAATGATTATGTTTAACATCCAGAATGGATACATGTTTAGAATAGCAAAATGATTATGTTTTACAATCCAGAATGCATATACATGTATGTGGTATCATACAAGAGTCAAACATTTAATCTATAGGTTTTGTGATAAATATTTAAGAAAAATTCTGATTTATAAAATTAATAGATTAAAAAGATATGCAAGTGTAAATGTAATTATTAAAATACATATAGTAATACATTAATATATTTGTTTTACAGGAAATAAGTTTTAAATAAGTGAATAGGTACCTACAGAATTTTATGATGTGATAGCTAATTGTTTAATAAAAATCAGTTATAATGTTTGAATAATTTTTAGTCAAATACACCTACAGGTAAGCAGGGCCATAGCCATGATTTTTAAACTAGGGAGACACTCTTCATATAGGCGTCAAAAGTATATGAACTATCAGGTTCTTTTTATATACTGAAAATGACAATAACAAAAACAAAGAAAACATATGTAAGAAAAACTAATGTATTATTTATTTTATAACGTATTGCAATAATACATTTATATATTATTATACAACCCCGTTTATTAAAAACGCCGTCCCTCAAACTTTTAACTAAAATTTACATAACTTCAATTTATGCAATCTAAAATGTATCGAGATATGATTTAATGAAGTTGCAATGATCTTAACAATATTTTCCATTCATTTTGCATGCCTTGCCATCATTATTCATGGCTAATAGACTTTCTTTCTCAACACAATAGGTAATTATTGATTTTCTACAGTTAGTAAGAAAGTGAGACGTGAAAAGTCAAATGATGTGTTCGCTGTATGAAAGCCTCTAACTGGATGAGTCATACTTCTAGGGGATTAATCAAATGTGTGAGTAGATACCTAGAATATAGTAGGCATCTACATACCTATAAGAAGTGGGTAGGTTTGGTATTTTCTGAAGCCATTATGAAGATCATCTACAGCATATGGTGGTAGATAAGGAAGGAACAATTTATATCAGCAACTTGAGCTCTTAGTAAGTAGCATTGCACTGTTGATAAATATAAATGCATTATAACAGACCTGCCAACCTAGCATACTAAAATTATGGGACATCACCCCCCCCCCCCCCTCCCATCATCCACCACCTCTTTATGGTGAGGCGAGCAGCCAAGCAATTTAGATTGCTTTAAAGACATTTATTAATATAATTCGTTTGTTCTTTGTTTTGTTAAATGAAGTGTTTTTATGCCATGCTATTTAAAATGTTATAGGTCTAGAGTCTAATAGGAAAATACTGTTACAAAAAAGAAGGAAATTGTTTTTGATAAATGCAATAAATTATAATTGAAAAACTAAGTTAAGAGTAAATTTGTACAAAAAGTTAATAATGAAAATGATGAAGTATAAGGTATATCGTTGAAATATATGAATTTAAGACCTTAACTGATTAGCTTATATAATAACACAATATTAAAAATCTTGTGGTTAAAAGATTGACCAACCTAATTAAATTATCCATATTTTATTAACAGACAAGTATACTAATTATTTGTTGAAAATGTATCATGTAAATAATTACTAATGATAGTATCAATAAAAAGATAAGATAATTAATATTAATGAATAATTTATGAATTTAAGGTAAATATGTATTATTTAATAACAAGTATAACATATTATAAGTATGTAAATTTTTTAAAAGTATGTATAGGTATGTGTGGCTTTAGTTGGGAAAGACATGTTAAATTTTCACTTTATTAGATATAGAGTATAAAGTTGTAAGAAAAAAAAAGTATATGAAAAATATTTTTTGTATATATAAAAATATAGCAATGGAAATAAAATATTTAATTCTTTGTTTACAATATTAAATAGTATAATAATTGTAAATTTTGAATTACAGTAAACACCCACTAATTGTCCCCTGCCAAAGTTGTATTAATTAGGCGACAGGCCAGGTATTAATTACCAAGTGTTTACTGTATTTACAATTAATATAATGTGACTGTAATTTATTTTTAATATATATTATTTTAAATCGATTTAGAAATTATAACAAAACTTTATGGTTATTTTAAATTGTACTTTATATCTAATAAAGCAAACAATAGTATACATTTAAGAAGTTAAGTATTCCATTGTAGCACACTTACACTTTCTCAAAATATCATCAGTCAGTTTGAGTGAGCCACCAAGTTTGTTGATAAGTAAGGACTCCAAAGCATTTGTAGACATTGATGCCAGTACTTCAGTTCTGTTTTTACAAACAATAGTAAATATCCTTTCGGCATCAGCATTGCTGTTGGGAATGCATAGGATACATAACATAGCAGAAGACAAGGTCTTGTAAGGGAATGATCCATGACTAGGGTCTCTCCAATTCTACCTTTTGTTCCACGTCTTGTCAACTCTACTTGTTAATACATTCCCATCAATCAGGAGTGGGTAGGTTTGGTATTTTCTGAAGCCATGATTCTGTAGCTGTCCATTTGGAAGATGCATTGGACACTATTCATTCCCTTGGACAGTTCGACTTCACCATATATACAGATGGATCAGCTGAGAGTGGTGTGTGGCGCGGGGTAGTGCTGTGGTAGTTATGAGTGGGCCAGATGAAAATCTGACCATTGTGGCAACCCAGGGGTTGAGGGGTGCAGAGTTCACTTCATCCTTTGAGATGGAGGTGAGCGCCTTGGGACTGGCAGTGAGATGGCTGGGAACTGAGGGTCAGGGACGTCGGTATTTGATCTGCTCTGACAGTAAGTCTGCCTTGACTGCTTTTATCAGCGGGATGTCTTGCTGTAACCCAGATATGGGTTCAGTGAAATTTTCTTTGATGTGGGTTGATGGCACTGAGAGTACTTACCCCATGTTCACCATCGGCCATGACCAGCAGGCTTACTGCGGTGCACTGAGAAGATTATTGTGCAGCTTCGGAGTGGCCATTGGCCTGCGGCTGCAGGTGTTCAGGATGGGGAGGCCTCCTTTGGCCGTATTGGCGGAGGACCCCATGGTGGTGCCCTCGTATCTGTGGGGGCTTCGGCTCCCCTGATGGGGATGCCTCACAGTCATGGAGAGCCAACATGTTGGACAATGTTTAAGAACTTTGAAAATGTCGTCATTCTAGAGAAGTTGGAATTTATCAAATTTTGCAACATGTTTGCTACTAAGATGAAAATAATAATATGGTACATCAACTAAGATTTTATCTATTGCTACAGGTAGTATGTTACACACCTTTTTAGTCATCAAATTTAGCAAGTGACAGCAGCAAGGAGAGAGAAGGATATCTGGATGGTCTTTTTCAAGATACGCAATGACATCTCCAGTGCAACCAACCATAACAGCAGCATTGCCGGACCCTAACACTATGCATTTACATATTGAAATGTCTTTTGCTTATAACTGATGCTTTATGGGATAGGCAATCCATTCAGCTGTTGATGATTTGCTTTTGGGGACAGATAGGTTTTCACTTGTCCATCTTCAGGACTATAGACCCGGATGAGAGGATAAAGTTGGTGATTGCTGTCATTGGAACCATCAGTAGCCATGCTGTGTGGGGGATGGTAGAATAAAAATTACAAAGCTTACAGTTTAAAATTTGATAAAGTTTACTCAATATACATACAGGGCTGGATTTAATATCTTAATACAAAATAATACAAGCAGATACCTACTTATAACCCAATTCATTCATTAATGAAATGAGTGTTACCACCTTTTTTGCTAAGGTTTTTATTATTGAGTACTGTGCTTTTTGTCCAAGCACAAGTATATTTTTGGCAATGCAAGTACCATTTGTAGCAAAATGTCCCCAAACTTGTCTGCCATAGAAAGTGGAAAATTTTTTCCACAAGATACTGTTAAAAAGGAAATGGTAGAAAACATAATTAGTTACATAATTACTAAACAAAAATAATTTTTTATTTAGGATGGTAGATCTTTTACAAGCTATAGAACTAAAGGATAGAACTTGATAGATAAACCTTTGTGAAAATGACTTTTGCATGTAAGGTATTCAGATCAGTTGATTTTTCCATAAACAATCCTATCATAGTATTCAACTTGTTATCTATGGCAAAATTTTTATGTCAAATAGAATGTATGTGCTGTGCAATATCGTCCCGAACACCTGAAGATATGTTTAGATGTATGCCACAAATTATACACTGCAGAAAACTAATCCCTTTGGTTGATGAATTTATACAAGGGAATTCTTTCATATATTTTTAGGTTGATATATGACCGACCTCTTTCCCTTTTTCACAAAATTGCTATCTGTTGCTGTATTGTCTGCTGGTACATCTCGCTTGGGGTTTCAATTTATAAAGTTGTCCATAAAACAGTGCTAAAATATAAATAGCATGTGCTGATTTAAACCATATACAAAAACAAACATTCTAAGAATTATTAAATTTAATTAACATGTTAAGAGAAATATTTAATTATGTAATTCATATACTATATATATATAATATATATATTATTATATATAAAGTGGCATGCAAATTAATCCGCCCAGCATAATACTTAAATATTCATATAAGATATATACTCACACACACGTTTGTTGATATTATTCATCATCATCGACGAGGATTAAGTCAGTATGCAATTTCTGAACTGGTCAACATCTCTTGCAGTACAGTAAGGGACATTATCCATTGATTCACTGCAACTGGAACAACTGAAGGTCAGTGAAGAGGTCAATGTGGTCGCAGAAAGACACTGAGTGTTCAAACAACTTGAAAATTAGCCAGAACTTCCTTGAACAACCCTAGATTTTCTGCATGTGAAGTCCAGCTACAGGTCCCAGAAGCAGTATTACTTAGTGTAGATACTGTTAAACAATCTCTATGTCTCAGTGGTGTCATCAGCTATCACCCTGTGAAAAATCCACTCCTCAATCCTGCAAGGGAGTGCATTCGACTGCTATGGGCAATAGAAAATCAAAATTGGGCCATTGATCAATGGCGTCAGGTTGTTTTTACTGATGAAACGTCTATTGATATTACTGTTCAGAGATCGCAGTATGTTCGTCGTGGGCGTGGAGCACGCATTCTGCCAGGACATGTTGTAAGACATCGTCAATTTCTTTTGAAAGTGATGTTCTGGGGTGCGATCTCATCCCATGGTCGTGGTCCTCTTATTCCTGTTCAAGGGACAATAAATGCTGAGCGCTACCAAGAAACTCTCCAGAATCACCTACTGCCTTACATTCATGTTTTTAGAGGCCATCCATGGTTCCTACAGCACGACATGCCCCGTGTCACAAGGCCAGACAGGTTACCTAATTTCTTAATGATAATCACATCAATGTCATTGACTGGCCAGTGTATAGCCCTGACATGCATACAATTAAAAACGTCTGGACTGCACTCAAACAATGTATCAACAAATATAGCCATACAACAAGACAACAGCTGATTGATAGAGCAGTTGACATATGGAATAATGATGCTGAATTCAACAATATCTGCACAAAATTAATTGATTCAATGCCTCATCATGTTAATATACAGCTGCTGCCAAAAGTCTCTTGACTCAAGTAAATTAACCAATTCCTACAAGTAAATTCTGCTTAGATTGCCATAACTTATTTATACCTTGATGAATAGCTATTATGTACATAGATAGTAATCCTAATGCAGACATTCAACAGCTAATCACATGCATTCTTATTTTTTTCTTATTGATTTCTCTTCATAAGCCTAAGTCTAGCCTAGTATAACTGCATAACTGAATTTATTATTACTAGTTCAGAATTTGTGATGGAGTTACTTGACACAAAGTGTACACAAATTATTGCTCTTTGGCAAAGTGGAATAAGCCAAGTTAATGTTGGTTTACAATCATCCCTTTCAAAACAGTGTGTTAATTACACAATACAACATTTCAGAGATACCAGATGCTTCAAGGCTAAACCCAGAAGTGGACGTCCACAAGTGACAACACCAAATATGGATAGAATGATAAGAAGAGTCTAGGTGTTGCAAACCCAACAGCATCTTCATCCAAAATATCAAACAAACTACCAGTGAGATTATCAAAACAGACTATCCAAAGAAGGCTTCATACTGAGTTCAAATTAAAAGCTTTCAAGGCTGCTAAGAAGCCCCTTCTTTCCAAGAAAAACATTTGTAATTGCATAGTTTTTTGTAATTGAGTAAAAGACTGGACACCTGAAATGTGGGCTCGGGTTCTATTTAGCGATGAAACGATGGTAAAACAAATTGCAAATCAAGGTGCAACAACTGTTCATAGGCCACCTGGGAAACGATATGATCCACATTATGTGATTCCGACAGTTAAACACTCCCCTAGTGTAATGATACGGGGCAGCTTCAGCATGACTGGCCATGGAAACTTATGGTTTCTAACTGCTAACTCAACAATGAAAGGTACAAATTATCTTGCATTACTCCAAGACAGGCTTCAACCAATGATGGAAGTCAGAGGGACAACGATTTTCATGCATGACGGAGCGCCATGCCATCAGGCCAAAATAGTGAAAACCTGGTTAGCCACAGAAGAGATTGAGGTTCTGGCTCCATGGCCCGGAAACAGCCCAGACCTCAATCCCATTGAAAATTTATGGACTGTTGTGAAAGACAAAGTTGTGGCCCACAATCCACATAATTACAATGACCTCATAGCTATTGTTAAACAAGTATGGTGCCAGGAGATCAGCCCAGAGTTCTGTCAAAAGCTTGTGATGAGCATGCCAACAAAAATCAAAGAGGTGCTCAAGAATGGTGTTAAATCAACCAGATATTAATTATTTCAACATATTTCATTATTGACTCTTGAAATATAATTCACTTGTTTGGATGATTTGATTTTTGATTGTTTGTGAGCTTTGCTTTTATTTTACTGGTTTATGGGTTTATTTACTCGAGTCAAGAGACTTTTGGCGGCAGCTGTAGATGCCTACCATTTACAGGGCTGTATTTATCGGTATCAGGAATCCCGCTCAATACCAAATTATTTCCTGGGATACCGGTTTTTTTATTGGTATCTTGGGTGGGTTACCATTTCTCAGATATCTTGCATATTTTACTCATTGAGGCATTTGATTTCTCTGAAAAATCTGGAATTTTAAATGTTTTCATATTGTAAAATGGTTTGTATTAAAAATTGTCTTCATTGATAAACAGAATAAAAAAACTAACAATATTTTCTAGAAGCTTAGCAATTTAAATTTCAAATAATGGAATTAAAATGTTAGCAGTCTAATTTTCAAAGTTCCATTGTTTATAAAATTATATTTATTATGAACTGTCTAAAAAAT
>JAUZND010092498.1:0-14494 GCA_034780555.1 Coelogynopora nodosa | reverse complement strand
TTATTATATAAAAAAATTATAAAATTATTATTTTGGACTCATACATTCAATTTTTGTTTTTCTTGTAGTTATGTTATTATATGGGAATCAGTAATATTATTATAAAAATAGGTTTAACACACCTGTAGGTTAATTCTCGCAAAATAAAAAGTTATTTGCAGCATTATTTTTTTCGTAATCATAACATTTTTTTAAAATGCGGTCTGCGAGACCGCAGCACGGTACAGTAAGTGTTAATTTATGCATAAATTTTCGTAAATTATTTATCCATAAATGTTTGGTTATTATTTAATATTACATTTTTTCAAATATGTCAAGTTTACTTTGATAAACACTTTTTTTTGTTTAAACAACAATAAGTAATAAAACTGAGTATTATTTCTATTTTTATAATCACGACGTAGAATCGCCTAATTTAATTGTGAATAAGTATTATTATATATAGATTTAAACTTACCACAGCATTTAATTAAAAAAGAATTGTTGGTTTATTTTGCTTTATTTACATCGCTATACACTGGACGATCTTAATTTGCCGAATTATACATTTACTACGATCTCAATATTAATTAACTATTCATTTATTTAATCTTAAAAGAAGTATTTGTGAGATAGTTTTAATTAATAATTAGATTATATACATATATTATAAGATATATTTGTTTCATTTGAACAGATGAACATTTGTTAACATTATCCATCGTTTACACATTATAATTTATGTATGACTAATATTAGTGCTCTGTTTTTATTCTTTTCTGCAAACATATAATTTAATTGTGCTTTACAGAAAATAGAATATATTATTAAAACCGCGCTTACTAGATTATATTTTAACAAAGCTGACCTCTTCCTCGCCTATAGGTGCACTATCTGGACCAGACCTCCCAAGCGCAAAACACCCAATGCTGCGGTGCTGACGTGATCCAGGGGGACAGTGTGTCCTGCTGTAACTCTATTGGATTCGACAACAAGACTCACATCTGCTCGGACCGCTCCCTTGATGGCCAGCTACAAGGTAAACTGCTGAACTAAGTGATTCGACGAAATACTGTTTCAATCTCGGTCCAATTATAATGACCGGATTTGTACGGCCCCTTGGGAACCTTTTAGAACCCTTGAATTTAGTTTGACCCTTGAAAACCCTTGATAATCCTTGAATTTTCCTTGAACCTTGAAAACCGTTTAATTTTGTTACTTTATAATATTATAATATTATAAAGTATTTAATTATAATTTATTTATATTATATATTTATTTAATATATTTATATAATATTATTTATATTATATATTATATATTATTTATTATAATATTAATTATATTATTCTATAATATAATTATTTTATATTTATTATAAATTTATTATAATATTTATTTTATTATAATTTATTTATATATTTAATTATAATTAAATACAATGGTATGAGGCGTTCTGCGAAAGATAAGGAAGCTTCAATTTCTGTTATATCCAAAGGGAAAGACTGACTCTAAATTGAAAGAACTAGTCAATTGATTGATCCTCTCTCCTTACTCTTGTGATTACTCTTTACATTTTGCAAAAATACTAAATATTAATTATTATTATTTAATTTTCTATTTTATATGCTAAAATAGAGCCCCTCCCCCGGTTAAAATAGTAAAGACCCCTTTAATGTTGATCCGTTTGGGGCGCTTATGAACCCTGTAATGATTTATCTATTAAACACATGTTATGGCAGTCATGAAATTTAAATTTTTATTGTCATAATGAATGTCGTTTAAAGGGTATTTCAAATATTTCCCTATTTCAAAGGTAATACAGCTAGGCTTTCAAATCTTTTTTAACATTTCTGTGATTTCATATCAGAACTAATTCCTCTACAACATGACATGTGAACCCCCCCCCCCAACTTACCCCGTAGGCTGCGGCACCGGGACCGTGTGTCCACGCGACCGCGCCAGTCAGGCCTACTGTGACCGGTGCAACTTCCAGTCCAGCAGTGGTGAGTGTCACCTCTATCGGCGCACCGCCGCCCCATCACCATCCGCCACGGTCACTGCAGCCGCCGCCGCCGCCGTGGAGGCTGGAGTGGGATCCTCACTGCTCGGGCAACCTGAGGCGGTGGTGGGGGAGGGGGACTGTTGGAGTGAACCCAGGCAGCTGCACGAGGCGCTTGACTTCTCCTTCACTGGTGAGTTGTCGGGTTATTTCTACCTGCGCGGATAATCATTTGAACTGTGAATACTTATGCAGACTAAACTTTTAAGGACTTGAAAATGCCTTAATGTTTAGAGATTTTTTAAAAGCCACTGAAACCACTTGAAAGTTGAAAATAATTCAATCAAACTAGTGAAATCAAAAATTATATATTGTAAATTATGATTATTATCGTTTAGATTTTTTTTTTATAAAAGGTTGTATTAATTTCTTATTAAGCAATTAAAATTAACGTAACTTAATTGTGCCTTGTCATGTAGGCTATTACATTTTTCACAAATTTAACCACATTTAAAAAAATTTAAGACATTTGAATATTATTCATTTTAGTAATTTTATTAGCATAACTTTTCAATTTATGCTACAAATGGTAGTATTATAATATGTTTTTAAATAAACTTCTAAACTTTTGTCAACACTCTAAAAATCTAATTGAAAACTACTCGATTTTCACATAAGACATCTTCAACATCTTAATGTAAACTATAATAATATTGATTATTACAATTGGTTTTTATTATTTGAAGTGTTTTAATAGTTATCGGATAAGTAGAATATATATGTTTTGGTATTATTTTTTTTGTCTGCGTTTGTCACATTTTTATTAATTATCATATTTAACTAACTCTATTAACTATGCTAAGCATAGAATTTCCATAAACCCCAGATTTTCAAGTCAAATGCTCCACCCTCCTCCCCACAGACACCCAGTTGGCGCCCTACTCCGAACACCTCTACACAGTCACCGCCTGGAACACGGCCGGTGGCGCCACCGCCCCGCCCCAACTGGGCAGAACCGGCGAGGCCGCCCCCCAGGGCCTCACCCCGCCACGGGCAACTCCCCTCCGGCTGGACGTGGTGCTTGTCAGCTGGTCCCCGGCCACCCGGCCTAATGGGGTCGTCCTGCGCTACACCCTGCGCCGGGCCCAGATTGTAGCGGCGGAGGGTAGCGGCGGCGGCGGCGGCGGTGGTGGGGGAGGCGGCAGGCGGCTGCTGGCCGGTGAGGAGGTCTACAGCGGGCTGGAGTTGAGCTTCACGGACGCCTGGGGGATCCGGGTGTTCACGCTGTATGAGTACTCGCTATCCGCGTGCACAAGGGGGGGTTGTTCGGCGCCGGTCAATGTAAGGAAGCAGCCGATTGTAGCCCCTTTGTATGTAATATTTCACCGCAAAGGCCGATGTGTTATGATATTTTATTGATAGGGAGAGCCAGAACGCTACGAACTCAGTTAATCGCATAGAACTAGAAGTTAGTTACTAAGAACTAAGTTACTAACATTGAACTAGCCCTGCAGTTCTCTTGGCTTTACGCTGAACGAAATTATTTTTCTAAAATATATTTGTTATGAAGTTGTCTACGCTATTGTCAACTGCTACTCTGTTTTATAATATGCGACTGTGCCATATGTAATTTACATATGGGTGCTGTATTCTCCTTTGTATGTTTTTGTATTTTCGTGCTTTATTAAACTCCTGCTATCTCAGTCATTTAATAAATGTTATAAGAAAAATTGTTCTACTTATTGAAAACTCTAATTATAATTATGCGCTCAGACTATGTCTCGGTTGAATATCAAAGTAATCGCATTAATTCGGAGTAGCCTTTAATTGAATAGAAAAATATTATTATGTTAATATTTACAAATAACTTTATGTAAACATTTTTTAAATATAATATTCGTACTTCAGAATAATATAAACAGTATATAAAATTCGTTTTTACAAAATAAAGTAAAACCAATCAAAATTTTGGAATTTTATTTTGTTAAGAGTATAAATTACTCGACATATTAATCAACTTGATTTAAATTTGAAATATGAAACCATATTTTTAATTGGAACTATTTACTCAAATGCATTTACTTGACAAATAATTAAGTCGGCAAAATACTGATTTTATTGTATATTTGAAATATATTATTAAGATTATTATATGAAAAACAGGGCAGTTACTTAATTACTATGATATATCGCATAAATGAATTAAATACTACTAAATTTGAAAAATATTGCTTTCAATGTTGAAATTTGTTTTTGCATTTCACTTATCGTTTTTGTTATTTAGAATAATTTGTGTATTATTACATTTTCGCACGTTTTAATAGATAACATATATGAAACAGTGCCAAATTATTATATGTTGATTTCCTTCTGAGAATTATAAAATGAATTTAAGAAAAAAGTAATAATTATTTATTCAAAATATAAACCATTCCTGAAAAACGAAATATTTTAAGCTATAATAATTGGACAACAATTTTTAATAGTAGAAAATACGATTCTTGAAAATTGATCCTATTGATTGTATGTAACAGTTATCTTATGTATCGAATAACAGAAGCTTACTGTGTCAATATTCCTGGTCATTCTATTTCAGGTAACAGTGTCAACACAGCAAGGCCTACCAGACAGTATGCTGCCACCTATAGTAACTCCACAGTCATCGACTACTGTTCGCATTGAGTGGACATCCCCAAACCAGCCCAACGGCTTCGTCACTGGCTACCGGGTGTATGAGGTGCTGCGCCTCAATCGAAATATTTCGACCCCACTTGTGCTGCAAACCACGCTAAGCGGTCTTCTGCCCTTCACGATGTACCGCATTTTAGTAGCTGGGTGTACAGTTGAAGGCTGTACCAACAGTTCAATGGTGTCGGTAACAACTCTCGAGGCGGCACCAGTTGGTCTGGCCTCCCCCGTTATCGTTGCAATTTCGTCAACAAGTATCCGTCTTGTCTGGATTGCGCCCACTACACCGAACGGTGTTATTATTCGTTATAAGATATTCGAGGTCGAAGCCAACGACCCGACGGCAAGAGTACTGAGGTTTTTTGAAGTCAACGGAAGTGTACACGAACTTGTTGTTGATCAACTAACCCGGTCTAAAAGCTATGCGTACTCTATTGAAGGGTTTACCCGTGTCGGATCGGTTAACAGTACAAAACAGGTTGTTCTAATGCCGCGGTTTACACCGGAGGACATACTAGCACCTGACAATATCACGGCGACCGGACCACGGTCGGTGTATGTCACATGGAAGCCACCTCTTACTCCCAATGGAATAGTTGATCAGTATAAGCTTACACTCATCAACCAATCCGGACATGTTACCCAAGTTGGGTTTGGTCTCCTGTTCAAAGGAAGTGTTACTGGTCTTCAACCGTTTAATGTCTATGATGTGTATGTGAGTGTCTGCCTCGCCCAGTTGGAAAATGGTTGCGGTACGGGGCCGCGTATTTCAGTTCGCACCCTGGAGGCGGCTCCTGAAGGCCAGTTACAACCGACCCTAACCGCCGTCGGTCGGCTATCGATAAGGATTACCTGGAATCCTCCCGTTTATCCAAATGGCATAGTTCAAACCTACCAGATAAACCGGCGTCTCAAGACGGGCACCACATTTGTACGAGTGGCTGTTCTTATCAATGCCACAAACCTGATTTATATTGACGAAGATCCACGCATCAATCCTTACACAGATTATGAGTATAACATCGAGTCTCTGAATTCTGTTAGTATAGCCAGTAGCCCTTGGACTGGGATAAAAACGCTTGAAGAATTGGCTCAACTATTCCGCCTACCCAAAATCACTTTTGTTGGTCGCTCCAGTGTTCAAGTGAACTGGACAGCGCCAGAAGTACCCAACGGTTTGATAAATAAATACACTATTTTCTATCAAGAACTGTCTACTGACCCGACTGTTACCTTTTCTGTGCAAGAGATTGAACGTACTTCGTCGGTTTATACCCTATTTATATCGGGATTGAAACCTTACAAACCTTATCGAATCCGTGTTGGTGCCACAAATGGGGCCGGTATGGCGTACACTGCATGGGAAAAGTTTTCCACTCTGAAAAGTTCGCCGAGCCACATGAATCAAATGAATTCCATTGCTGACTCATTAGGCACCAGTATACAGTTGACCTGGCAACCACCCGATCAACCAAATGGCATAATAACAGAATACCGGGTCTATCTTCTCAGTGAGCAGTCATCATTTTTGCTTCTTTATCGGGGTCTACTTCGTGCATTTGATTATCGATCACTAACTGCCTACACGGATTATAAGTTAGTTCTTGAGGCCTGTGTTAACAGTCTGTGCTCACGAGCGGCGCCTTACACCGTGCGTACTGCGGAAATATTGCCGCAAAATCAACTACCCCCACAACCATTAGAAAGAGGAGCAAGATACCTGGGAATTCGTTGGCAGTTGCCATTAAGTCCATCTGGTAAAATCCTCAGATTTGATATTTGGAGACGAAGCAAATCTCTCTTAAGTACTAATGGTACGAAGCGGCGACGAAGAAGTGTACCCACCGATGCATCGATTGTGTATACTCTAACTCTAAATAACATAAATGATACTGCTTTTGAATATCGAGACACAAATCTGCAACCATATACAGAATATTCATACATGGTATCATCGTGTAATTCAATAGGATGCGCTGATAGTGATTGGACTAATTTGGTCACGAATCAAGCGGCGTCTGAGTTGATTAAACCTCCAGCAGTGAATCACATAGAAGACACCTTTTCAACCTTAAATTTAATTTGGGAGAAACCTGAAAAACCAAATGGCATAATAATGACCTATGAACTTAGAAGAAACGGAAGCCGTATACTTATCGAATCCATGTCAAGCGGATTCACATTTTTATTTACTGACAGCGGTTTGCTGCCGTATACATTGTATGCTTACACACTAACTGCATGCAACCAAGCGACTACCAATAACTGTGCTACTAGTTTGGAAAATATAGTTCGAACATTGGAAGCAGCCCCAAGTTCTTTAGATCCGCCTCAGCTGAATGTAGTCAGTGATACTGTAATTTTCGTCAGTTGGAATACACCTACGTTAAATACTGGAATTATATTGACATTTAATTTGGTCATGAATGGTCATATATATTACTCGGGTTTAGATCTGAATGCCACGGTAACAAACCTTATTCCCTATACTGACTATGTATTTCATCTAACTGCTTGCACCCGAGGGGGTTGCTCCGAAAGTATTGACGTACTTGCCAAGACAATGGAAGCTGTCCCCATCGGTCAGAATCCACCAACAGTTATATCAACTAGTCCTACCACAACTGAGGTCGCTTGGACCAGACCCCAATTGCCAAATGGAAAAATTCTAGAATATCATATTCTAAGAAATGGAGGGCGTGTCAGTACTGTTTCCTCGAATTTACTGTTTTATCGCGATCAAAATCTTGAACCTGGAACAAATTATTCATATGCAATCAGAGCTGTAAATAGTCTTGGTCAGGTGACCAGTAGCGTAACATTTGTTAAAACTCTGTCCTCGTCTCCAGAAGGTTTAGCTGATCCTAAAGTTGGCGCTCTCTCCTCAACGTCACTTCAGGTCGATTGGGAACTACCTATTAAGCCCAGAGGTACACTGAAAGACTACACCATTGTTATTGATGGAAGTCCTTACCTTCCTGCAGTGAGCCCTAGTCTCACAACTACAGTTGTACGCAATCTCAAACCGTACACAACCTATCGGATTAGGGTAAAAATGTGCACTGATGGTGGGTGTAGTTTTACTGCTGAAGTATCCTCCACAACTCTGCCAGACTTGCCGCGTGGTCAGCAGCCGCCAACTCTAGTGCCTCTTGGCAATACTGACAACACCAACGCGGGAGTCCGTGTATTGTGGTCGCCACCCGAGACACCCAATGGCCTCATCTCACGGTATTTGGTCGAACGAACTGCGGTAACTGTACAGCCAGACGGGACTGAGAAGAATGGCGCAGTTTTGCCTGTGTATGAGGGATTCGCTGTAGAATTCGTCCAGAATGCGACAATGCTGTTAGCGCATTCTACGTACAGATATCGAATCACTGCCTATAATCAACTACCAGATGGAACTACTAGTGCTTGGGCGACTGTCACAACGAAGGAAGCGTTACCCGTGGGAGTGTTTTCTCCCGTTATAATCGAGGTGGGACCAAGGACAGCACGTATACAAATTCAAGAGCCGGGAGCTGCAAATCTCAATGGATTCATCATAGCATACAATATCTATCTGAACAATTCAGAGGTTTGTTGTTCAAGTTATTTCTCTTCTCACTTACAAATTTTTATAGTAATTCTGCAAATTCCAACAATCAATTTAGAATTTTTTTGAAATTCTTACTTTATATGTATATATTGAATTTTTTTAATTCTTTAAATGCTTACAAAAATAATTTTAAAAAATTAATTCTATCTATGAATCTTAATTTTTTTTAAATTATTACAATAAATCTTGAAATTCTTAATAATCTTGATTTTCTTGAAATTCTTACAATAACCTTGATTTTCTTGAAATTCTTAAAATTATTACAATAAATCTTGAAATGCTTACAACTATTACAATATATTTTCAAATTCCAAAAAACTCCCTTTGCACAGGTGAACTCGGGGCGTGATCTCACCTACACCATAGTCAATCTGACCGCATTCACGACCTACTCGGTCTCCGTGTCAGTGTGCACAGGACCGGGCTGCACTCGAGGTCCCAAGAGTTTGCTGCACACGTTGGCCGACTTTCCCGAGGGTCTCTATCCGCCAACGGTGGACTCGGTGGACAACAGCAGCATCACGCTTAGTTGGCCGCCTCCGCAGCGGCTGAATGGAGTGCTCCAAAAGTAAATGAGCGGCAGTTGTATGAGTTGACATAAAGTAGTTTAAAGATTAGTCCCATTGATAGAAAAGATATTAAAAAATAATAAGAAGAAAAAGAAAAACCTTTTTTAATATATATAATGTATTCTTTGATCTAGAGGTTTCACGGGAAATTTCGATGTAAATTTATATTGAATCTTTTAGGAAAATCTCAACTCGGAATATTAATAATTCGAGTGGTTGTATATAGCCACGATCACGTTTTCACTAAAATATGACTGTATTATAAAACAATTTTTCGGAACATAACATACTGACTGACGTAACTCAAGTTTAGGAAAAAATTACTTAATCTACACTGTCTAAAGATATTATTATCGCTGAAGTCAAACTGTTTTTCGAATTTAACCATCTACATATTATGACATATTAATGCATATACTACATTATCGCAATCTTTAAATGACTCACCTGAAAAGTTTAGAAATAGTTACTGAGTATGTTATGTTCCCGATGAATTTTTACTTATTTTAAAAACGACTTTTCTTAAAGCAACTCTCTTTTTTAAGAATAAAATGTTGCATATTATATTTCAAATAGATACATCTTGGAAATGCACAGTGGAGGTCCGCCTTTGATTGTTTACGAAGGAGTAGATGCAACAGCAACAATCACCTACCTTCAGGCATACACGACATACTTCTTTCGTCTTCGAGTGGATAATCAGTTCGGTCGTTCAAAAAATACTAATTGGCTTAACGCTACTACTGACTATTCTTGTAAGTAGTAAAATTGGTGAATTACGGTAATTTGTGAACATTACGGTGAACACGTCCTTAAAAGTAATGTCACTATTTATAAACTATTTGAAGGTTGTCACTTATGCGGAGGAAATTGCGGAGGAAAAATGCGGAGGAAAAACCGGAGGAATAAATAACTAGTTTTTTAGGGTTGGGATTAAAACAAGTAACAAAGATAAACAAACAATTTCAATTTAAAGAATATAATAAACTTAAAATTAGTTATAATTACTTTATTTGTAAATTTCAGAATTAATGTAAATGTGTATTTTTAGCATTTTTATCTACATTCTAAAATCCCTCACATTTGTTTTTATTAATTAATTTGATTATTTTAAAATCCGTTTTGTTTATTTTAGATACTTTTGCATTGTCGACCTTGTAAAACAGGTTAAATTTCGTTCGGATTTGTCCTCCGGTTTTTCCTCCGGATTTAAGTTACAACCCTATTTGAATTCAAGTAATTAAAAAAAAAATCTGTATTATTTTCATGAATAACTTAATAATATTAACTTTATAATGATTCTACAAAAACACACGCTACTACTATTGTATATTTATATTTTATAATATTATCATTATCTTATTACATGTAAAATGATTTGTTCATAAAGTTAAAGTTAACGTTTATGAATGATCTCATTCCTATATTATTCATTTTTTCACGGACTTTTCATACACGCTAAACGTCACTCAAAAAGATTTTGCTAAAATGAAACCATAGTACCATTAACCCACTATAGTTTATATTACAATTAATCTTTATAGTCTAACTGGTTTTGCGCATACAACTGAAAGACACCTATCAGTTGCACTACTAATTGTTGCTTTATATCACAGTTTTCATTTTATATATTTAAAAAATTGGTTTCTCCACTCTCAATTGAATCATTCTCCTCCGTGTGGTGTGGACGACAGTACCCGTGTACCTGGCCCCGCCCCTCTTCTCCCTCAACGGGAGCAACCTGGTGGTCGACTGGTCGCGCAGCTTCCAGCTCAACGGTCCCGTGGTCAGCTACTCCCTCGGCGTGGATGACCGGGAGGTCCCGATGGGTAGCGCCACCAGCTATCAGCAGCCGAGGGAGACGATGGAGCAGACCTTCGTGTTCGAGGTGCTGGTCAACACTGCGGCTGGCCAGGCGGTGGCGCCCAAGGTGGTCTTCGACATCAGCCTGCCCGACTATAGAGGTAGGGGGGTGGGCGCGCCTATATGCACGCACCCTTCGCTGGTGGGACGAATGCCGTAATCGATTTTATCGATTTTAACTCTAGAAAATAGTTTTCAAGTTAGTTTAGGTGTACATGGTTACAATAGCGTTCACATTAAGATATATATGTTTGTTAGAATGTGTTGCTTTCCAGTTATTTACATAAAAGGCAAAGTTTTTAGGTTTGGTCGGCAGAGCATTGATCAAACTTAAAATAAAAATCTCCACAAAAGTCCGCATTATAATTTAGTTGATTATTTACTAGAACATGATTGTAATATAATATTACTATGCACTAATCTATATTAGCTGATATTAATATGTGAACACACCTGATGGCGTAAAAACACAACAACTAAATTCAGACACTCTCTATAGTATATAGTTTTAAGGCAGCATGAAACCAGACTGAACGATTTGATTGAAATCATACAACCCTCCATTCTTTTTTAATTTTCCCTGTGAAAATCTAACCTTATTATGTACGTAAAATTCAGTGCATTCGATGCTTTAAAATCGTTTATTTTCAATTATTTAGTGACTATTAGAGACTAAAAACAATCTTTGCGTGAAACTGTAAATCTATTTCTTTACACGTTATTAAACCCTGCCTCGGATAGTCAGCCTAACCCACCGATATTTAATCGATTTCAAATATATATTTTCATGAAATAAATATATATATTGGAGAACTTGATGATGATGCAATGCATGACTCAAAAGGAACTAAATTAGACGTTTTAATCTTTTTTAAAGTGTTGCGTGTATATCAAAAAATATTTAAGACTTTAGGCTGACACTTTCAAGGATCACTTTACATCCTTGTAAACGTTCTGCAAAAATAAATCGTTTTGACACATACTGATAACTATTAGTTATGACATCATTGGTGATCAAAAATAGAATAAAAATAATATTTATTTATCTAATTTATTATATAAATAAATATTATTGGCACATCATTAGTTGTCGCTAAATAACAAATAATGAATAATTTGATTATTAGAGAACAAATTATATCTTTCGAATCGCAGATAAATCGACTTAATTTTGTATTAAATTGATTGTGGATTTATTGATTGCGTGTGTTAAATTCCCCAACCCCCTCCCCTCCTCTTAATCAATTGGCATCCAAAGATTATTAGACTAGAGACTACAAGACAACAGACTAGAATTAGAATTAACCAATATATAGGTACGCCTACCAAAACCATTTTACACATCTCTCTCCCGCAACCCAGGCACAGTATCCCTGTCGCCCAGCACCCCGGCACCCAGCAACAAGCCGGTCTACCAGGAGATCTGGTTCATCCTACTCATGGTCTTCCTCGGCGCCCTCCTCATCACCCTGCTGGCGGTGGCCCTGCTCTACCGGCGGCGCAACGGTGGCGGCGGCGGCGGCTCGATGCCCTATGTGCGGGAGAGGCTGCCGCTGCCCTCGGTGATGGCCACCCCGCTGCCGCCCAGCCCCCCGGCTTTCCCAGAGATGACGGAGCACCTGAGCACGAGCCGGGGGGGAGGAGGGGGGAGTGCGAGTCATCGGGGGACAAGTAGGGTGAGTGGAGTTGGGGGGAATAGGCGCTGGCTGCTTGTGTTGTGCTTTGTGCTGTACTGTACTGTACTGTGCTGTGCTGTGCTGTACTGTAGGGTTCGCAGGTGTGGTGGAAATCAGATTGGAACAGTCTTGGAATTTTTGTAATATAATATAATTTCCTGCTGCTAAAAAAGTATTTTAAAAAATGTAGATATCACTGCTGTTCTGCAAAACCGTCTTAAGTACAATTTTGCAGTTTTAAATAATTTTGTTTCAGCGTTTTTTCATTTCTATTTAAGTTAATTGTAATACGGTATTAAGATGATGTCAAATCGTAATACTATTTTATACCATTTTAGCATTTTAATATGAGAACATAGTATTGATATATACTGAAATATTTTAGAAAGAAAATTCTTTAAAATTTTCCAAATTTTACATATAGTTTTGCAGAACAACAGCGATATATTATAATGAAATATATTTCTGATGACTTAGCAACCGTGTTTTGCACTATATTTTGCACTACTTTTGTGTTCGTTGTATTAGATTAATGTTGCATGATTTGTTTGTATGATTATTAGTATGCTATCAATTTGATTATATAATTTATTTTGTTATATAACGTTTTTAACTATAAAATGACTTAATGTTTTAATTCATAAATATACCACTCGTTTTTTATTTTAATCATTATCGCACTAATCTTTGTCAATTGAGTAAAAAAAAATAACGTTTTTTTGCAAGTTTTCTTAATTTTTTTCATACTTTGAGTAACATAAATTCTTCGAAAATTAATTTTAAAAATTTACATGTCAATGTTTATAACGTAATTTTTTTAACACACTATTCTTTTTACTCAAAACAAATAACTTCATATAATAATTGTACATGTATAACATAAATCAACTTACTCACGGAGATAATAGTTACCACAAATGAACTTACGATGATACTACCTACCACAAAATGAACTTACGATGTTACCATAAATTGTAAACATTGCTTCCATAGATTGTAAACGTTGCTGCCATAAATTGTAAACATTGCTTCCATAGATTATAAACGTTGCTGCCATAAATTGTAAACATTGCTGCCACAGATTGTAAACGTTGCTGCCATAAATTGTAAACATTGCTTCCATAGATTGTAAATATTGTTGCCATAAATTGTAAGCATTGTTGCCATAGATTGTAAACATTGCTGCCACAGATTGTAAACGTTGCTGCCACAGATTGTAAACGTTGCTGCCATAAATTGTAAACGTTGCTGGCATAAATTGTAAACGTTGCTGGCATAAATTGTAAACACTGTTGCCATAGATTGTAAACATTGCTGCCACATATAGTAAACATTGCTGCCATAGATTGTAAACATTGTTGCCATAGATTGTAAACATTGTTACCATAGATTGTAAACGTTGCTGCCATAGATTGTAAATATTGCTGCCATCGATTGTAAACATTGTTGCCATAAATTGTAAACATTGCTGCCATAGATTCTAAATATTGCTGCCATAGATTCTAAACATTGTTGCCATAGATTGTAAATATTGCTGCCATCGATTGTAAACATTGTTGCCATAGATTGTAAACATTGCTGCCATCGATTGTAAACATTGCTGCCATAAATTGTAAACATTGTTGCCATAGATTCTAAATATTGCTGCCATAGATTCTAAACATTGCTGCCATAGATTGTAAACATTGCTGCCATAGATTGTAAACAATGTTGCCATAGATTGTAAACATTGTTGCCATAGATTGTAAACGTTGCTGCCATAGATTGTAAATATTGCTGCCATCGATTGTAAACATTGTTGCCATAGATTCTAAACATTGTTGCCATAGATTCTAAACATTGTTGCCATAAATTGTAAGTATTGTTGCCATAGATTCTAAATATTGTTGCCATAGATTCTAAACATTTTTGCCATATTGTAAACATTGCTGCCATAGATTGTAAACGTTGCTGCCATAGATTGTAAACATTGTTGCCATAGATTGTAAACATTGTTGCCATAGATTGTAAACATTGTTGCCATAAATTGTAAACATTGTTGCCATAGATTGTAAACATTGTTGCCATAGATTGTAAACATTGTTGCCATAGATTGTAAACATTGTTGCCATAAATT
>JAUZND010092497.1:0-14496 GCA_034780555.1 Coelogynopora nodosa | reverse complement strand
AACAATATAGTTGTCGCACTTGTACATAATCTCGTGCTTCGCACTTGATTATGTACGCGTGCGACAACTATATATTAGATATTCTAATATACCAACTTATCTATTTGTTCTTAAATCATTAAACATTAATCAGTCTAATTACATATTCTAATATACCAACTCATATATTTGTTCTTACCTAAAGTAAACATTAATAAATCTAATTACATAATAAAAAACAAACCAGAGTCCTGTTCAATATATTATAGTCGACAAATTATTTATAATATTGACAAATATTACTATCAATATTTTAAGCATATATAAAACGCACCCAACTAAATAGTTTCATAAAGCCTATGACTATGCAATGTAGCCTATATTATGTCTGCTTTATATAAAATTCCCGATAACATATAAAATGTCAAACAAACGACCGTTACGTATGGTTTGAGCAGGACTGAAGTATCCTCTCACAGTAGCGCAAACGTTATTTTGTATAATAACAAATTTTCATAATAAATTTTTAAGCAATAACAACCAGTTCTATCAATAACACATTCAACAAAAGATGGATACATCATAACTCAAAGGAAGCTCACTAACGCATGTTATAATTATTTATTTACCAAAAAATATATTCCACTCCTCGTGATCTTGAGCTCCTTAAAAAGAGTAGACAGCAAAAATGTATTACCTTGTTTGTAGTATCATCTGCCTTTTTGTCGTCCTTGGAATCTTTGTCACCCTTCGTCTTGTCTTTAGAAGTTTTGGCTTTCTCCTCATTGGACTTCTCCCCCGTCTGAACCAGTGTTATTAGCAGAAGTGTATAACAAATGGCAGTATTGTCAAAGATGACAAAAATAGTTGCAGTTGTATATGTTTTTATGACATGGAGATAAAACGTATAGAATATTTTAGAAAAAAATATTTCATTGTTTTTTTGACATTTTGACACATTATTGAGGTTGTGAAATAAAAAAAAGGCTATCTACAATTACAGTTTTATAAATGTAATACATCTTCAGAAATGATAGCAGCCGCCGTGAACATAATAGTAAAATCAACCCACAATGTCAGAGTTTATTCTGCTGTAATACATTTTATTTTATAGATAACGTCATATTAATTTATAAACTGTATAAAATTTATTTCAAAAAATTAGTCTGCTCATCATATAATAAGAACATTTTGATTAATTTCAATGAATTGCATACGTCTAACTGTAAAGATGATTTACATTTTAATATTAAAAATAGTTAATAAATAGTTAATTACTGACAATGTATTCAACAGTTTAAACAATTGGCTTTAATGGAGCACATTCGTGACATATTATAATAAATAAGTTCGAATTCTGTATAGTCAAATTAATTGGAATAAGAGTCATGTTTTGAGATAACATAATCAAATAGATGAGTAAAAGTAAAGTAATTGGTCGTGATTTACACAGATAGGTACCATTACACGATAATACTATTTTTGAAATGAAAGACAAACTTCCGTTACCGCATTAATCGATTCGGTCCATCAAAATATTTCATAATTATAATAGTCATAAACGTAACACGTTATAAATATATAACATTAACATTGTATCAATATATTATAACCACAACAAAAAGAGCATATTGACTATAACCATTATCATTGCAAATCTACTAAATAAAATGTTTATCAAAGCTTGCAATGAAAATAAACAACATAATAATCAAATTCATAAGAAATAATATCCAAATTCAGTATATAGAAAACAAAAATCTAGTAACGCATCGCTTCAAGGAATGCTGCATGCATGATAATTATAGTATAATAAAGAAGTAGAAAAACGAAATTAAAGTATAAAATAAAGATTCACACTTTACATACTTAAGAAAATAATAAAAATAATATAATGTTGTGCTACAAATTATGGTAAGTGCAAATATGCAGTAGACAAATATACCAGTATCCATAAGGATGACATGTTATCTCCCTGTTTCTAATAGAACTAACCAGATAAGCAAACGGCCGTCTAAACTAATTATCTATTTATTTCTAGTTGTTTTTTAATATGAGCTTTAACTGACATTTAACCACGTTTTAATTTTTTAGAATTGGGAATTTAAACGCAATAAACACTAAAATACAGAGCTCTAGAAATAATAGATAAAGCTGAAATATCCAATAATGCTCAAGGCACACTTGGAGGAATATCCAGACATACACGTCACATTTTAGGGATACCAATTTGAGAACACGACATAGCTAGGAAGACATATCTGACTCGAGACAATCAGACAGACTGAGACAGATACCGTGTACAACAGAATACCTTCGTGTCGGCACCGGTAGTAGATCCATCAGCTGCTTTGTTCTCATCACTGCTACTGAAGAGGTTGGTGATGGTCTTGCCTATCTCTGAAACATAATTCCAATAATAACTTACTGAAAGGGGAGGAACAAAAACAAGAGACATGAAATTAACCGCAACATTGTCAAGGATAAGTGCACGTAGTTACAAAACACGTGCTACATTATACTTTTGATACGCAAGATAAACTAATCATCTTTTTGTCTTATCCTTCTACCTAAATACTAAGCAGAATGTATCCTTTAAAGTCTAACCATACACATGATATACGGTCAACAAGCAATGCTGCATCTGGTATGAACATGATATAATGTTCTAATTAAAATTATGAACTATTTCAACTACACCAAAATCAATGTAATTGGTTCCAAAAAATAGACGCGAATATTTCTATAAAAATCAAGAAGTTATACAAAAATGTAATATAATCAAGATAGACAGATTGAAATGGTATAGGGCTGGTATATTAATAGAAGTTAAAATATGTATCATTAATTCATAGCTAATATTTTAACAAATTTATTTATTCATTCAATGTGAATGATTGTTATAAATTAAGAAAAAATCAGCTATTATTATCAATAAAAACTATTTGATCAGTGTTGGATAAAATCCAATGTTATCTCAATTTACAAGCGCCAATAAACCAAATAGGAATTGATAAAGAAACGATGGACAATTTCGTCTAACCGGTTTGGTTCAAAATTAGTATATAGACGTGCAATAAACGAGCAGTTACCTTATGAATTGCTTCAATCAGTAAACGAAATGCGTATTATATAATACATTACGCATGCAAGCACATACAGCATAAAGCTACAACTACAGGTACTGGTAGGTACCTATAATATAACATGTATTGTTGGCTAAGAGTTGTGACCATGCAATATAGTGCACACTTTTTGTGTAATACTTGTGCACAAATAATAAACAAATGTTCATAGATCAGTTGGTGTTACAAGCATATCTTCATGACAAAAACAAAATAATTTAAACATTGTAAGTGTGCCTAGGAATGCCAAAGTATATAATCAGCGAATACGTTGATTTTATAATATTATTATGTTATGTTGAACTCATTCTATTGAAATCTGATTTTGAATAATTATAGTTAATAATAATTAATGTTATGTTAATGAAATGATAGTGTGTTGAACAGAATAAGTAGCGTAACTGAGACATAACTATTAATTATTATTATAAAAATAGCTATTAGCCAATAAGAAATGCTGAATTAAATTACATAAATGCACCACAAAAAAAGTTTTTCCTCAGAAAAATATCCCTTAAACTTACATGTTAATTGAAATAATACTAAACGAGTGTAACTTAATAAATCGTTAATACTCCTATAAAAGTGCAAAGCATTCCTAAAAGGTACAGATATACAAAATCATAAAATTCACATACTTACAAGTTGTAATACAAATCTTGAACCATGACTTAGATAGCTAGCAAATATTAAACTTAAATAACATGGCTAATAAAATATGAGAGTATGATATTACAAATACATATATAAAAGTATAGATAGCTTACAAAAATTTTTAAATACAATATTACAATTATTTACTGTAAAGACTAACAAAAATATATAATAAATAAATAAAAAATAGATAATGCAACAAACTATTATATGTTTTGAATACTTGAAAATGTAAGATAATAAAACGAATAAAGCAATTGAATATAATATGTCTAATTATACAAAAATATTTAATTCCGCAAAATAACTTAATTGTCTACAAAATTCCTAAAACAATACTAGTCAGGTTAATATAAAATAACAATAATATTATGAATTATAAAAGGAGAGAAGAGAAGAGAAGAGAGGAGAGAATATAGATATACATATATAATACTAAAATAGATAAAAAGGAAATAAGGATAGAATTAGAATATTGAGATCAGTAAACTAGTGCAGAAGACAGTCAACACTCACTCTGAAAGGTGGACTGGCCCGCTTCAGCAGCCTCTCGGGCCACGATCTCCGACGACTTCTGGAACAGCGCCTCCACCGAATCCAACTGGAACAGCCCGCTCTCGTCCACTGAGAAGTGCGCCTTCACTCCCTTGGCCTCAATTTCCGGCAGACTCGTGAACACATCCGGCTTCGGCAGCTGGTCGTCTGATGCTGCAGCGCTGGAGGAGGATGAGTCATCCGCTGTTGACGTCTTCTGATTGGCTTCCGGTGCAGTCTTGCTGGCTGGAGATGGCGTGTCGGAGGTTGGTGATGCGATGGTCAGGTGCTTGTCGTGCGCCTTCTTTACGCCGCTGAGGGCGATGTAGGTCAGGTTTGTTGTCGACAGATATCTGAGAGGGGTGGTCGACACGTGTGATATCATTATATATGGGTTTGCACCAAAACAGAGTCTAAACAGACTATTTTAGAGCTGTTGATAATATTTATATTCAATTTTCCGGCATGAAAACAGGACATGGATTTGTGAGCTAACCGCGAGGTAGTGAGCCCATTTAATTATTTGAGACATGTTTATCTTTTAATTAATTAATTTATGTGACCTTTACATGACATGTACAGAAAAAAATCCGACTAAAAATTAACAGTAAGAAACGAACACTTGGAAATTAATTTTATTAAGACATATTCTTATCAGTTTATATACCATATTATAAATGTATTATAAACATATTACAAGTAATTTGAAGGAGGTACAATTCACATAATTAATATTTCTTGCTAATGATAAAACATACCATCTCGTAAATAATTTAAAATGAAAACATACATGCTAATATTATGCAGTCTCTATCAGTATTACAAAAAACGACAAAATGCCGCATCAACTAGATTAGAAGCAACCCGCAGTCACAGCAAAGGCCAACAAACCCCGCCCACTCACTCCGCATTGGGAACCCTATCCAACAGGCCATAGTTGACAAAGAAGTCGAAGTCATTGGCCTGCTTGTTGAAGGTGAGCACCTTCTTCTGCGGATAGGGATTCATCAGGTTGAATAGGGTACGCTGGACACGGTGTTTGACACTTGCACCTCCTGCTGCAGAGTCGCTTGATGAGGGCTTTACACGCGCGAAATCCACCTGGATTAGTTGGACAGTTGTGAAGCGGATTAAATGAAGCAATTTTTTTTAGGGAAATCTTTATTTTATAAACAATGTTCTTCCTAGCATATATCACAACATTTTGTTACGTTCTTTTTACGAGGGTAATACTACATTTGAAAAAAATTATTTTATTCATTGATATATTAAAAATCTCATACACTACGATTTCTTAACAACACGTGTTTCCTCAGACACCTAGGTAATCAGGAAAAATATGTATCATGAAGAATTATTTACATACTTCACTATACTTCACTTAAGTATATACTAATATTCAATTAATAACTTCTCTTCAATTCTTATTGATCGAATAAGGCTGGTGTATCAAATTAACATCACATCAAGTCAACGAACAAGAAAGAGGAAGAAGGGAAGCAACAACATTGTCCGCTGCAACCATAACAAAAACCAAACCGACCTGAATGGGGTAGAGAGTGGCATCGCGGACAACAAACTTCATCACACGGAAGCCGGGCGAGCGGAAGGCTGCTTGATAAACGGCGCCCAGAGCGGCTGCCTCGTCCGTATTGACGCTCTTACCCAGCTCTTCTCTGATTGGTGGAGAGAGAGAGAGTGGGAGGGAAGTAGCGATCGTCAACACAGTAGTATTGCCGCGTAGTTGAGAGGCAGGGTTACAGGAAAGTTAGCAAACCTCGAGGCTACACATTATAGAAAACTGCATCCGCGATATTATAAAAAAGATATCAACTGATTATAGATAGAATGTTACATATCGGTATATTTGTTCATTTTATAAATAAATGTATGTAAGAGTTGGTTAAAATTGTAAAATCAAGTTAATCGTGCATTAATATAAAATATTTGATTATGATATACGATAGACATTATTTTTCTATTAGTATTACCATAATTTTTACTACCATATTATATTTAAAGAAATATAGAAACCAAAGTTTATTGTCTGATTGAACGAGCGAAATCATTTGATTTAGATGAAAATAAATACTGTTTTTCTGTTTGGTTTTTCACGTCGACAATACAATAACAGTCATTAAAAACATCCCAATGTTGACGAAAATAGATTAAATAATTACTTTCATTTTTATAATTATATTTTATAATGTATATTAATTATAATTAACTCACTTGCCACTTGTCTTGAGCAGCACCTCGTGTACTTTGGGTATGCGGGAACCGCCCCCAAAAAGGATCAATTCCTTGATCACTGGAAAGGGGATTTGAGCTGCCAACAACGCTTCGTCTACCGGCGCAGCGATTTGGTCGAAGAGATCTTTACACATCTCCTCGAACTCAGGACGAGTCACCTGCAGTTTGAAGTCCTTATCGTCGAGTAGGTTTTCAATCTGAAATATGCCCAAAATAGGGAGGTACTCGTTTATACTACTGGTAAGATATTTAAGTAGAATATGGGAATATTATATAAAATACAATAACTAACCTGCATAATACTTTTATTTAATTAAACGAGTAAATTTCCAGTAGTTTTACAGGAATTAGAAATAAAAATTAAATACACAATAAAAAATGTATTCTAATATAGAATTTAAAACAAAAATATTATAATCCTCACCTATAATAATATTAAAAGAAAAGTATTACAAACTAGAATTTTAAAATAATAAAAGTGAAATGTAAATACCACAATATGAAAACCATGAATATGTATGAATAATGCGGTTGTTCATATATTATATCGTTCATAACAAAAAAATTATCAACCGTGTTTTCAAGTTCATCACATTTTTAACAGCATATTTTACAATTACGATAATAAAGGCTTATACTACTAACAACATTCAAGTAATACAATTTTTCTAATGATGTATAAAATATAGTATGTAGTATGATCTATACGTGTTAAATTTTGATAATATAATACATATATTACGTAGATTTAAGTGTTACATACGTGTCGAAAAAAGATTTCATCATAAAATATGATTTCAGCTGAGCCGTTACTAAAACACTGAGTATAAAAATAGGTCAAATAATATTACCAGAAACAAATAATTAAAGTAAAAGTTATGCATATATTAATTAATTATGTAATAAAAGCAACATTTTTAGATGAAAAAATTTTTTAATAATATTATACTCCAAACGTGAACTCTTATATACCCTAAAGATGAGATTTGAGAGGATCTCGTGTACTCTCACGCCGGTTACCTGGGCATAGATACCATTGTTGGCGCTAAGTACACGCATGACGCGTGTGGCCTCCTTGAAGAGTTTGGCCATAGCCCGAGGCTCCTTGGTCACGTCCTTCTTGGTCTTCTTCTGTCCATTGAAGGCTTTGGCCAGGTGGTGCTGCAATCGATGGATGAAGTTAAAGGTTCCCAGGTTCTGCTTAAAGCTGATGGATGAGAGCACGAGTGAGAATGAATATAATAGCCAGACCATGTTTATAGAAGTGAAGACGTTATCGGATAAAATCAGAATACATAATGTAGATCTTTTCATGGTTGAAATAAACACACACATACATTGGAAATCACTAGATAACATAAGCTACAATAGAGAGTACAATATCCAATGGATTTCTCTCTGTTAAGTGTTCTTATTAGACATATTCAGATATATAAATGTTATATTGCAATATAATCAGTGTTGCCACAGCTGTTGCTAATAATCAGCATACATAACATAGCATGTATAAAGATAAATGTCAAAAACAATCACAAAAGTATTTTACCAGAATCCCCCTTTCATCATTGTTTATAGCATATAATCACATGTACTTAAAAGTTTATAAATGTAAATATATGGGATGTCGCAGTAGGTGCTAAATTTATAGTTGACTTCAATTACTGGCACCACCAGTTTTGTATAAACTTGAAACATAGTAATGATAAATTATGTAAAAATTTATGAATTTCCACTGATTTTTACATACTCGATTTTAATCATTTTTATCCGTATTTAAAAAGAATAACCAAAACATTTGACAACGTGAAATTTTTTTAATTAATCGATATATAATTCAGAATTTTAATAAAAAAAAATATGGAGTTAGTTAATAATTAAGCATGTCATTTGTGATTATGAAAAATCAAAACTTGAATTGACAAATATATCGCGAAACCATTTACAAAATAATTACAATAAAATTTTATTTCTACGGTAGGTCGAAAATTAGACAAATTTGTTATCTACATCTTTGTAAACTAAATTATGTTTTGACTAAAACACTCGTAAGTTAGTTCCCACAGTATAATACACATTTTTAAAAGCACGAGCATACATAATATTTAGGCACCGTGTTGTTTGACGTCAGATCCTACTCGAATCGTGCCAATATTGCCACGAATAGGCTATTGCTAACCGGTAAGATTATTTTAACAAGTCAATATCTAAAAAGTTACCGAGAGAGAGAGGCGAGCACAAAGAGTAGAGAGAGAGATTACATATTTATTATTAGCAAAAAAATAATGTAAGGGTATGTTTGTAGAGTAAAAAAGAAAAGAAAACACATTTTTATTGTTTTGCATTGTTGTTGGCTAATAAAACACTGGAAATCAATTATTAATCTTCAGCCAACCGCCACCAACGACACACACACTTAATTCAATACATTATAATCTGTTGTGAATTACAGTACTAGACCCAACAACTATCGACGTCTAATGGAAGGCATATCATTATCTTATAAAGTTCAGAATATATCTCCAAACTAGCTTGCAACTATTATTATAAACAGTTAACTGGAGTAGTTAATTTTAAAGCGTGAATAAAATCAGCAGTATATTTTGAGAATTATTTTGACAAAATGCCTCATTTCTTCGCTTGTGAGCATGTTTTTTACTTTCATTTACATTACCATTTCACAGCATACTCTCAAATATCACAATTATAATAAAAATGGAACCTACCCGACTCCAATTATTGACAGCTGTGGATTGTCTTCCATGAATCCAGCCTCTCGAGTTTTTACCACTTGATAGGCTAAATAAGAAAGAGATGATGAGAAAATCAAATATATTTAAGCAATTAAATATTTATATTAAACAATACAATTTTCATTATCGTCAAGAATTCTTAATTGTTTGAAATTCTAAGAATATTCCGTGATTATCAATGCATTCCGATGAATACATTAAGACAAACATATTATAGACACAATGAACATTTTAAACTATATATTCGTACATCATCTGAATGAATATTGTATGTAGAATTAAATACTAACAAGAATAATACTAAAAATAAAATTAACAGGAGAATTAATATACTTGCTATAGTCAATATATCTTTGACCTTTTAACTTTTTTTGTATAGGATTACAAACGTAAATGTTTACCTTAATAGTAAAATTGGAAATACTTACTGGTTGACAAAAGTATATATATATACACTCAGTGTACTCAGTATACTCACAGACAATGGTAGCGACCGTGTGTGACGACCCCAGATCGTAGAACATGTAGTACTGGGCGGTGGTGTTGAAGGCCTTCCTCCGGAAGATGCCGTAGTTGAGGGCCACCGCGGCGTTGCTATTCATCAGCTGGATCACGTTGAGTCCGATCAGACTGGCCGAGCGGACCACAGCGCGACGATCCGCCTGGGTCAGGAAGGGCGGTATCACGATAACCGCGTCATTCAGGGGTCCCTGGCCTGAGGCGAGGAGTGGATCAGAGGAAACCACATTTTATGACAAGCAGGAGAATTATAATGCGATATACTGGAGGGAGAGTTCTAAAGAGATAAGATATACAGGGCCTTTTAAATGATATACAGCAGATTTCATTATTTAAAAATTATTTTTTACGAATTGGCAATAATTCCCAGAGATAACCAGTAACTGCTTAATTTATTAGGCTTTATGATTGTGTTTTAGTCATAAAGACCCTAATTTTTTATAAGGTCGGGTATGATATTATTGAAACAGTCGTGATTTTTCAAAAATTTAGTAAAAATACCAAGTTTGAAAATAAACTATCTAGACAATTTAAAATTTATACTTTAATATAAATTGCCTATTTTAAACATTTAACTTAAGTATTGTAACTAATGTTTGAAAAAAATCCCGGATCGCGGGATGGCCGTTGATATTGTATATTATTATGCTAGGCATCGTTTAGGATACATTTTAATTATATCCTTGTCTAATACTATTCTCCAAAATACATAATATATTAGAAAGATTTTTTTTAATATTCTTTCTAATAGAACACATATACTTTGAATATTTAAACTGTAAAAAGATTATAAATTATCAATAACAAAAAGCTTACAAATAATTGATCGATAAGCGGGACAATTAATCGTTATGTAATTTAAGATCTAATCGTACTTGCATAAATCAATCAACAGACAAGCACGTGTCGCTCACCATCATGGCATTTGTTTCACAGAGCCAACAGTACACGTACCAAAAGTGTTAAAAAGAAACTCACCAGCAAAGGACAAAGCCGTTTCTCGAGCATTATCAAGTATCATGGCCAGTAGTTCTTCTGCAGTGTACTCTGTATTTCTGTGCCGTATAAGAGAAAAGGAAATAACCCTTAACTTAACTTGAACATGGCTAATGAAGATGAAATCAGTAATGAAAAATATATTTAACAAACGATCAACATTGGTTTCAACAAATTGATTGAAGTAATGCCTTGCAGTTATTAAATTTACTAGTTGACTGTGTTATTCATAACTATACAGAAACTACAAATAACGAAATAATGATTTTAATATACGAAATGTTTTGTTGCTTTCATTGTATATTGTATAACTCTAACTTAATTAAAATATGGATTCATGAACAAAATCAAATTACATCGACTCACTTCAAGATTGCACATAATTGTTCAACGTTCTTAAACTTCTAGGAATGTTTTTACCAAAACTATATTAAATATTGTCTATTGTCAATTTGATTTCAAAAGCAGCAATATTTCGGATCAATGATAAACGGAACAACCAGCTGCTATTATTTAATGCTAATAATAATTTAATATATTAAACTATTTCGGCCACAACTTAATCATCGTTCTGTTGAATTCCTCCCATTAAAATAGGAACATAACAATTATAGGCGAAATGCAGAGTTCTAAAACCATACTCCGTTTATGATAAATTGTATAACAATCACAGACAGAAGTCAACTCACTCGTGCTTGAAGACAAGCTGCCCCGAGACCTCGTCCTCACGCAGTGAATAGTAGGGGAACCGACGCATGTACTCCTGGACGGTCGGGTGCTTGATGCTCTTGCCCACAATAGTCGGAATGTAGAGGAAAGCGCTCGCAGGATACTTCACTGCCTGGGGGGTGGAGTGAGATACACGATTTGTTTTTTATACTGTAGGTATCGTGAGTGCTTAGCCAGCTAGGGGTGTATCACCACTACTACTTACGAGTACACTACCTTACGGTTACTCATTCTGTATATCAATAGGTCCATAATAGTATCTATCTTTGCAGAATCACGAAGAGTTTAAACCGTATTGGTTGGTTGTTAGTATAATATATAATTATTTACTGATTACAGTAGGCACCCAAAGCAACAAAGACCTTTATCTACTACATGCTACCACTATGTTATAGATACATATAAAACGAGTTAGGTTGACGATCTCTAAATATTAATGCGAGACCCAAAAGCTTGAAACTTTCCTCATAACCTATAGAATTGTCAGTTACGAAATTTCATAAGAAATTACTCAATTATAATATTGCTTTAAACTATATCAAATAATATTCAAATTAATGATACCAGCAATTCTACAAATGTTTAAATACAATATACAAAGAAAAGAATTAAAGTAGTGCAGAAAAAAAGTGGGGAAATATGACATTATGACATGTTCTGTCCCACTATGTTATAAAATAAATAAAATAGGTAATAAACTATCTAAACTAAAGCTAAATTTTTATTGAAAAATATTAACATACATGGTAAACTAAAGGTATTACTAAAAAATTATAATCAAATAGTATATTTTGTGACTGAGAAAAAAGTATACAACTTGCATTTCGTTTAAATAAACACAAACAAAACCTAAAAGATACAGGGTTTGTGAAATCATTGTGTTCAAAAGTTCACATAATAATTTGTTGAAATTTATAAAATTCGACTCTATTTACTTCAGTAAACCTTTCCAGGAATAAATTTAGTATGTAAGTTATATGTCATGTTTAGTGGAGTTCTTAATTACAATGGTACTTACAACATTAAGAGCTGGGGTACCAAACAACCGTTCACCATTTCGTATAGAAACCACAGTTGGTGTTTTTCTTTGAGATTCTCTGTAAAATAAATGTACATAATATATACATCACATAATGATAGAGGTAAACTAAGTGAAATCCATAATAATAAAATATTACATTACCTATCTAATGCTATTTCCATAGGAACCCCAGGCTGTAATGAAAAAAAAGGTATTTATTTTGAATATACATTGCCCATAGGATGTTTCAAAATATATGATAATAACATACTTTTACTATAGCAACTTTAGTAAATTCACTGCCAATATCAATAGCCAATGTAGAAATACAATCTAAAATAGGAAATCAAGAGATCATCATATCATATACAAATACATGCATAATTTGGAGAATAATAAATATTTATGTTTTAAACTACTTACATGCTTTATGAAAAACCAAGAGGCCAATTAGTGAAATGAACAACATTCTATGAAGTTGACCCATGTGAATCATTATTTTCTGCAAAGAATACATATGGTATGAGATAACATATATTGTATAATAGCTTAATTTATATAATAACTAATCCACAGCTAGTTAGATACCGAGTAGAGTTATTTTAACCTTAATACTTTGCAAACTTATAAGAATTTGTAATAGCTTTGTTTAAAAAGTGTAAAGTTCTTTAAAATTAAGTATTATTTATAAGTTACATAATTTAATATGACATATTTAATAAGAGGAATTTTATATACCTATACATATTCATTAATTGAAAAAATATGATCAGTTTAATAAAGTTTTTTTAAGGAAAATTATTAGACAACCAATTTATTGATGAATAAATATTGATCAAATCAGAATAATATGTATTTCATATGTTATGATCAATCTGATACTTAAAATTATTTTAAATATTATATAAATATATAAATTAACAATACACATAATTATTAGGACAATATCAAACATCTACTAAATAGATTGTGTATAAGTACATATTCTAAAAAACAGGATTTTCATATGATCCTAAATTATATATTGATCAACTGTTCATGCAATAATATTTATAAAAATAATCGAAGAAGCATCAATGAAGAATTAGCATAAAGCAAGCATTAATAATAAGGCAACTGCTACACATTTAATAAAAATTGATTTTAAATAAAACCATAAAATAACATTAAAATGTTTATTATATACTTTTAATGAGTTAAAAATTAAATAATATTTCAATTTTATTGAATATATGAAGGCAAGCAATGTTCCACATTATACTTTTTATTATCCTTGCAATGAAAACCATGAAAAATTAATTTCCACTTGCTTTTTGAAAGTGTTAAAAAAGAACAGGATTTCAAATACTACTGATGTAAGCATAATGTGTTGGTTTATCTTTGAATATATATAGTGCATTCTGCACTATCTATGCACATTATCTATGTGCAGCATCTGTTCAGAATTATGGAAAGTAGTATGAATGTCAAAATATAGTTATCTGTGTCCTTTTTATATAAGAGACTTTAACATTTCCCTTCTTAAACATGAAATGACTATATAGCTCAAAGCATGTAATAAAGTGGTCCTAAATTATATTTTACAAATTTTAATTTTATATGGTTAATTATTAAATATAAATAACTATTTCAACTTGTGTGAACAGTAGTGTGTATATTCTCTACCTACAATACTATTAATTAGTCTGTATATATAATTATTAAAACAATGACTCAGTATAATTATCCAATGGATTTCTCTCTGTTAAGTGTTTTTATTAGACATGTTATACTTCTTGTTGTATATTAATGTATATTCTTGTTAATCTAATCTATTCTTCTTAGAGATAGTTGGAAACTTTGCAATCAGTCTCCTTCCAGGGGCCTGTTTCATAAAAACTATCAGACTGATAATTATCAGTGTAAAAATATTAGTTTCCATTATTATCAGTTAAAA
>JAUZND010092496.1:0-14496 GCA_034780555.1 Coelogynopora nodosa | reverse complement strand
AGCCGTTAGATGGGCCGAAAACCGCCAACTATGGAGAAGAAAAATTAAACTCGCCGTTTTGCGCTTCACAAATGGATTCAACGATCGTCACGATTAAGGAACCTCATTCATAATGATTCTAAACTCGTTTTTAAACCAATGATAAGTACTTACAGGGGCGGATCTAGAATTTTTGATGGTTATGGGACTATTATGATGATGCCCCCCCCCCCTTAAAAGTTATATTGGCGACCGCATTAACCAATACTGCCCCTTTAATATTACAAACATATACAAACTTAAAATTGAATACTAAAATGTTTTTCAATGTTTCCTGACTGCCAGCGCCCCTTCGGTGTTGTGCCCCACCCCACCTTTAAATAAAATTCCACCCAAATCTGTATCCAGTTAGGGGCACGTGGGACAGTGTCTCCCTTTGCTAGCATGACTGGATAGGTCACTCACTCAATTTGTTCAAAAAAATTCTTAAAGGTTATAGGGTAGGCCTACCTTCTCAGGGTATTAGGCCTAGCAGTGCTCCCTCGCAAAAAAATCCTGACTACAGCCCTGAAATTACACCAATCGGTCTATAATAAGGAAACTTAAAAGTTATTGATCAAATTATATAAATATGCAGTAAGCCTATATTTTTCTTATTCCATGCACCTCTTATAATTTACAGGAACTCGATTTATCAACGTTTTGTCATGTAGTATTTTCAAATGCAAAGGATCTAAGTACCTATAGAGGTAGCCTATATATGTTGTGTTTATTATTGTATATAAACACATTTAGCAATTTTTTATGCATTGATCAATGAATAATTCTAATATTTAGTCAATCTCATATTTAACTATTTGTATCGTTACCTAAATGTTATTAAAAATTGATTATTTACAGTAGGCTAGGCCTATAGTCATTATAGCCTATTAGTTACAATTGTAATGTATCCAAAGGTTCATTATTCAGTATATATTTGAATGAATCTTAACTATAAGGTGCCTTGCTTTATTCTGACGAGCTGCCCCATTGTTAGACGAATAGAAACTAGGATTTCTTACTAGGAACTTACTAGGAACTTACTAGGAACTTACAGTATATTTTTGACAAATGCAGATTTCGTGCATATTACACATATATATTTATATATATACATATACATACATATTAGACACATACATTTTAGATATAGGCTACTGTAGGCAACATCACACATGCAACGTAAATATCCCTATAGTATATAGAGTGTAAGATATAGTAAATTATTAATTGGGACTTTTTTGTGAGAAGCATTGTGATATATATTTTAGAGCCATGCACCAGTAAACTGCAAAGATTTGGTCAAATATATCGAAACAGAATTGAATACTGACAAAACTATCTGCCAAGGAGAGATAATGCACACTTCTGGGATTCGAATTCGTCACCTCCACATCCGACTATGCTATATCATCCATACTCAACTTTTATAACTGTAGACTTTTTGTGTCATTATTCTCTTTATGTAAATTATCACCGATATGTTTGTGATTCTAATAAAGTTATTATTATTAAGTATATGCTACATTTATTAACAAAAATAAGTACTAAACAGCGACTTCATCCAGAAGATAGCATTTTAAATTCTTAAAAACCACAAAAAAGATATCAATTTTCCAACTTTATATAATTTAATCCATATACTAGCCTCAATTGTATTAGTTGCTATTTCTATAATAACCATGAAATATAAAAACTACATTATGCAAAAAATTCGGTTTCGCGATTCATAACATTTTTCGAATTCAATTCACGCGACAGTCTTAAAAAACATTCGTAAGATAGTTTGGTGTAGCAAATTACCAAAAATATCCAAGTTAAAAAAGCTGCAGGAAAAAGAGCTACTAAAAATTGATGAAAAAATACATCACACGTACCTATTATACATATAAATTTACCTATTTAAAATTTTACACCAATGATAAATCAGACGAATTCGATGCAGAGTTTAAAATTATAGTAATGAGAATTATTTTTACATTTAATTCATTTATTAAAAGCGGGTTAAACAAGATAATTATCGATGACGCTACACAAATAAACGATAAAATCTTAAAAACAAAAAATCAGTAATAATAGCACGATTTTAAACTGTTGTGGCAAAACTTTTAACAACTAGGCCAACATTTACAAATCATTACAAATATATAAATTATTTGAAAAAGTCAAAGAACGCACAACACAAGAATTTAGCTGTATCCATACTATTTAAATGAAACCCTAAAGACATGTAGAACTGGAAAGGGTTCACATTTAATTATAGGGGGATATCATTACAAAAGCATCCAAGTCTAACAAGCGAAATATACAACCGACAATAATTAGGCAGAATCAACCCAATAGTCCCAAAATTGTGTACCCAGTCGAATTCTTTAAAAAAATACAGGAAAACACATTGAGATATTTTTAATACAAAAACATAAAATTGGTGAACTTCCTTCCCAATATCATGACATAATACATATATGACAAAGTTGCACATAAACATAGCCTGCATAGATCACCAGTGAACCGTTGACAAAATAATAATATGATAAAATTTACAATAAAAATAACGGGTCAAAGAACGCACAATAGTAGTGTTTGCCTTGTTTATTGTTAACTGTAAACCGAATAGAATTAACAAATTGAATTTAAGATGTCACGATAGGGAGGCATACAACTGGTCAACAACAAAATAATGTATTAATAAATAATTTTACTATTCATAACAATCAAGAAATGGCTTAATGTAGTATGAATATTTCATACTGTAAAGTAATAATTTAGAATAATTTTCAACAATCTGTGAAACATGTTAAAATAAAATATTGATGTGACTAATAAATTAATGTTTAATGAATGCAATACGTTCTTAACTATATGGGGTTCAAGTTAATATGAAAAGTTAAACTTCAGAAAATGTAGAGTACTTATTAAATCTGAGGACTAACTTCACTTTTGAATTAGAAAACACACGTAAGAAGTACTTACAGCTGAGGAAGACTGACAACTCAAACAACCAGATCTTGACAACAAACCACAATTATATCATTATATAAGTTATTACATGCAATCATCTATAATCGAAAATGCCATGTCCAGACAACTCGAGTTTAAAAGTGGATGATGTTGGGGTATTTATACATTTCATGCAAACATAAATATATAATACAAATCATTATGACACTGTGTTGTTGACATCAAATATTGATATTAGGATAACAATTATGGAAACCATGAAGTAACAATAGAAATCTCAGGAAAAATCAAGTGCAATCAACAGCGTGATTGAGAATGCTTGGATCTTAGTGGACACATCTGCTATAAAATAAATTCGGAACTTAACCCATTAGATATAACAAAATATTTTTTGTGTTAAAAACTAAGCCGATAAGCGAATAATAATAATATAAAATATTATAAAAAAGTACTAAAAGCTTTATGATATACTTTATTATAATTATCCACTTTTAATTTAAATATTATAATACACAAAGATATTGATTAAATATAAAGTCTATCGATTAAAAATAAAATATTGATAAAACGTTTTTTATTGATTATCTTGAACTTAAATGGACAGAGAGAGTTACTAAAATTGTATAATAAAACCGATAGTCAGAGAGCAGAGAAAATGGAACCCGATAAATGCATGCAATACATATTATATATTCAAGTGATAAAAATGTCATTAGGCTAAATATAATTGACTCAATTTCCCCTTTAAATTACTTCTCCGCTTAATATATATATATTATATATATAAATATATAATCATCGTTTAAGTGCGTGTTGATGACTTGTAATAATTAATCCTTCGTGGATGATTCTGCGATGTAAGGAGGGGCAATCCCTTCTAGGTCTGAATCGGTGAATTTTCATAGAGGGGCTGATTGTCGGGCGCGTTACCGTCGGACTGGCCATACCGACGAATCAGAAACACTGTCCAGTAGACACAGCCAATAAGAACGAGGTAGGAGATGCTCGTGGTGATGAATGGCGCAGCATATGCTAGCTGGTTGATTAGGGTCTTAAAGAGGGAAGTGGGGTGCGGGGAGGAGAAAAAATAGTCATTGTAGTGAACTGTGGTAAAATAAAAATAAAATTTTGAATAGTAATGTCCTTCACACGTTCTAAAACAATCGATCGACATGAAGAAGCAATGTAAGTTTCATCATCCCTAATTGTACTCGAATTCTTTATATCAAAGCATCAATGTCCTACTTACAATTAATATAATATAGAATTATATTATAATTAAATATTAAAAAATCTCTATATATTATTCCAATATAACATTATTATAGCAGTTTAAACCTGATGACTTTTTGTAATTATTAAATAACCTTTTCGCAGAAATGAATAAAAACTGAATCCTTATCCAAAAGAAAGAGAACAACTTGAACACATTTTGGGATCATTTCGGCTAACAACACACAGTTGACAAGGGTTTTTACTTTTAAAATAACATAACATATATTTCGTTAAATATCTAGTCATGACCATCTATTAGAGACAAGAATAGAAAATGATTATACTTTGAATGTGTACAAAACACACAGCAATTTTAGAATTGCTTAGATTCATTTATATATTTTTAATGTTTAATTGAGGTAGGAAAAGTCTATCCGTAATAGGAATAATTCGGAATATGTCCGACGATATAACATATTGAAAGTGAAAAGAAGCTTGTACCCAGCCTGTACCTAGTCAACCCCACACTATGTATTTCAATCACACTCAAGCAGCCTTGTATTGTTTTACTTTAATAATATACATAATTATAATATTATTAACGACTACTATATAAGACACCGAGTTAGTTATAAACGCATGATTGTGCCGACAATTAACTATACTAGGAAGATAGGTAGATAGGGCTATATGTAACAAAGATATTATGCAGTGGTAGAACAAGTAAGACCACATTTACGAACCTTTTAATATATTGTATACTATACCTATAACCAGTTTGAAAAATGTAAATTACAGAATTACATTTTGAACACAACTACCGGAATTTTTGTTGCTGTTAAAAATTATGTGTCTACATAAAAGTTTGCAATATAATTTTCAACTACAGGTAATAATTAATTCAATCACTAACGTCAAGTCATGCTTCTTAATAATTAAATTTTATATAAAGCTATATGGAGAAGAATAATAGTATTGCGTCTAATAAAAAGTAAATGCATCTTACCAGTCCAGAGACAAGTAAGTGGAGAAAGATAATCGCGACGAACTGGCCGTACATATTCTTATTTAAAGCAGAGAATACGATGATGCCCCAGAAGGTGTGAAGCAGGATGATACATAGCGTTTGGAGAGCTGCGGACAACATAGAGAACAACTTATAAGTTGTATAATTTTTTTTATACATTGTATAAATTAGTATCCAACCCATTTCGGACAGAAAGAGCATCACATGCTTCATGTGAACAACGTATAATTATATAAATTACTATACACTTAAATTCACAATTCAAATTATGCATACATACACATTAAAAATTTACATTTTCCAACGATAATCCTCTAAAATATTTGGAAAAAAATAGAAATACGAATGATGTCAAATATTTTGATGATATTTGGCGTTGGGTTCTATTAAATTCTGTTAAATTAGACTTCTAATTTTAGCTAAGGTACCTGCGTATTCTATTCTGATAACTGACAAATAAAAGAATGAATGCACATGTTTTGTTGAAATTGTTTATATGAAATAAAAATATAATGGGAAACTTTTAATCACTAATATAATACGTGTACTACTTTTGAAATTAAAATATTTTATTCACTTTCATTTTCTTAATTCTGTCGCTCGAGAAACCATTTAAAATTGTATTCTGTGAATTGTGTTATTAGACATATTACCAATTAACTTTTATGTATTACCAAAAAAATATAAACATTATATATTTATGTACATCTGAGGTTTGAAAAATGTTTAATTAATTATATTTTACTAATAAATAAAAAAGGCCACTATCAAATTTTACTATGTATTTTAAAAATTAATTTATTTTAAAAAAAGTTCATAATTGAAATGCTGTACCACTTACAAAAGACTAAGTACTATACTAAAATGATAATAGATAATCAGGAAGATTCAATACGCAATTACATACTGGAATAAAAGTACGTTAATACAAGTTATTAATGTATATTCAACTGTACAAATAGGGTATTAGAATAACAATTAATTTAAACTCAAATTTGTTTAAAAAAATCAAAATAAACAATAACAATGTTTTTCTGAAAGTAAATGCCCAAAACTTTGACAACATGAAAACGATTAAATTGAAGGTAAGATTGAATACTTAAAAAGAACTGACAGGAGCAGCCAAATTATTATATTATGATTGATGTGTTGGAAAAAAACCTGTGTTATTAATGCATGAACCCATTATAAAATATAAAACCTAGCAGCACCGGACGCTGTTGGAAGCCTATTTAGCCGCAGGAGTGGGGGGGGTCAAATAGACCTACCAACATTTAACTTTCATCACATTAAACTTAACATTCTGTGACAATCTTTCTCTAGTAATCTGCATGGTTAGCTGATTATAAAGCGACAAAGATATTATGATGCATCAGATAGAAAATAAATAAAGTGAAAAATATACCTTTCGCATGTTTTTGATCATTAAAAACATAATAATAGTTATCAGTAATCACTAAACAAATAATCAAGCGAAAACTAGATAACGATTCAGCCTACATTTTTTAATACTTATTAATACAGATATCACTTTTTTTAAATATAAAAAAAGGCTATTTTCAGCTCATTTTGAGTAAAGTATTACAAAATAAAATTCCTAAATATATTTTACGACAATATTTGGCAATAGGTACCGAAACTTTCAGAACGATGTCTTAGTACATTTTGAGCAGCAAACGATGAAACAACAGTGGGTCGTTCTGACCCTCATGGGAACCCCTGTGATTCCAGGTTTAATATCAAATATTCTGGAGACTACTCTTTATTTGATGTAGGCGGGAGCAGCAACAAGATCAACGAAAGTTAACATTGAGTTTTTCATAATTAATTTTAAAAAAATATTCTGTCAAAAAACAAGTTCAATTTGCCCCCCCAATATTAAATTGAACAAATTACCAGTTTTAACGATAATAAACATATTAAAAATGTATGAAGTATTTGCAGCTATATGAAAAGATTTTTCAGCAAACATGTATAATTTTCACATAATATACCATTTTGAATGCATAAGATACCACTGTTCGTACAGATTCAAAATGCTATAAAACAAAGTGATGAATAATAATCCATTGTTGATATGAAAACTTAATTATCCAGAGGTGGGCGGATTCCGCGCAACCCTAGTTAAAGTTGAGAATGTCGAAGAAAGACGCAGATCGAACCCACCAGCCAGAAAGAAGAAATCCTCCGACTGTCCCTTCAGCCCGATGGTGCCCGGCCCGATCATGTCGGACAGCATGTTTATCATGGAGAAGGCGCCCGCCATCACCCCGAACCCCAGGCCCGACACGTAGGACAGCACCAGCGGGTCCAGGATGTTCTTCCGGCCGGGGGGGGCCTCCCCCCGGGGGCTGCTCACGCTCTGCTGGTCGGGCTCGGCCATGGAATCCACTTCGGCGGCTGCCATCTTCTGCAGACCAGTCTCCGCTTTTCTGGACAACATGTTGAACAGGGTGTTATCCCTATATGTCGTCGGAGACTAAAGTGTTCTTTGCGATATGTATGAACCATGTTTAGTTTACATGTTTGAATTAAAATGTGTTTACAAAATATTATGGTGTATTTGTATACAAGAAACAAATAAAGTATTTTGAGGTGCATGTTCAATCCATTTCCGTTGAGGACTTAGTACTTTTCCAATCGATAGATACCTATACCATCATTGTACCTAAATTTTGTTTATACTTAACTTTATAGCTACATTATAATTATCTACATCATTACCATAGTGAAAATAGCGTCATGTTGCAATGATGTATTAATGTGAATATACAACTCTATCATATTATAATTGATTACCACATCAGTTTGATTCTTACCGTTTCCCGTAAAGTAAATGACATTTTCTATAAGTAATAACATTGTTCTATGTTATTATGTTTTAAAATACAATATATCAACTGATAGCTTATAGTTTAAAATATTAAACTGAAAAGTTACAATGATCAAAAGGTTTGTTAAATTGTATTAAATAGAACCATATTATAATATCATGATTCATAGCAAAAATACCCAGCAAAATCCTCTGGTTTTATCAGGTTTTCCAGTTTCTGAAAGCAGGATTCCCAGATTTAGATTTTAAATTCTTTCGGCCTTAACAGTACGACCAAAAGCGGCAATTTGATAAACTTACATAAGTTGCTCTGTTCTATTCCAGTGTTTTTTAAGTCCACAAATTTGTTTATCTAAGGTTTCAATGGCAGATGACATATCTGAAGTCAGCTGAGGCTTGGCACGTTGAGAATTAAGAAATAACGCATGAGCAAAATAATTTGAACTTTAATATCAGTAAGTATAAATAGCTATAAGCCAAAAGGTAGGCATAGCCACAAATTAATACAGATTAGTAGTTTGTAATGTTCAAATCAACATGTACACCAAGTTTCAAAGTTTTAGTTTGAACAATGTTGAAGATTTGAATGACCTAAAAATGAAAGATAATTTATTTATTAATATACAATAGAATTTGTGAAAGTTTATCTTAATGATTAGTCAACATTGCGGAATATAGCCTGAAGAATACGAATTGAGAGACCACATTAAAAAAAGGTTTTCCAAGCATGTATAAAATTCCTCTGACTTCCCAGGTTTTCCAGGCCTGTACAAAAAATCCTTTAACTTTCCCAGGTGGCTATGAACAATGAATACGCCTTTACAGTTAATAATTAAATATTATTTCACAATTTTGATAACAGCTTTTAAAATATAAATAATAATCTCAGTAAACTTTTCATATAAACTCTTTCTATTTATAATTTTTAACTGACTGTTTTCAAGGTTCACTAATTTTGAACATCTAAAATCTAGTTGTGTTTTATTGTTAATTAGTTCTGCTATATGAAACTAAATGTTGTATTCCATTATTTGTTAACACATTCAATACACTTTTTTTAAATAAAGTGAATTTTGATTAGATCAAATATTATTTAAAATACATTTATGTTTAAATCGTTTGTGCAAATTAAAGTATTTATTTTATAGAAATGCAATATTTATAAAAATTTACAGAAAACAATATTAAAAATGATATATTTATGGATTCCGTTTAATGTCGTGCTTAGGATTATAATAAAATATTGTAAAATATTAATGAATACATTTAATACTAAAATAACACAGGAAAACAAGAGTGTATAATGCAGCAAAATTGAAAAAGTTGCGCAGCTAACGGTAACACCGCTTTTGATTGTGGTTTTATACCTTTATTATCACAGCCATATTATAAATTGCCATTTAGTCATACTACTGAGACATATCAGTAATATCTGGATAGACAAAAATACAAACCGATTTCACAGGTTTCTGTCAATATTCGTAAATTTGCGATAATTAATCTTAACAAAATATTTTGTAACCAGATTAAATAATAAACAAATAATAAATATTTAACTAATAACATCCAATCATGCAAAACTGATTACGAGATAGACAGTCCCTACATCTTTTAGCTGAATACAAGTTGAAAGTGGCGCATGGAAACTCGGGAAATATAACACCAACATAAAACGTGAGTGAATAGAGATCCCCTATCGCGTCAGTGTCTAACTCACTTGAGAAGCTTGAAGAATGCAAGACGCATCACTTCTTGGAAGATTATGGAGGGTACGAGGCTGAATGCGAGATACCCGCGTAGAGGGACTACCGCAAACCAGATAATCGACGTCATCAGCAGAGATATCAACCAACAGAAGGCGCTGAATGATGGGAGGGTGGGATGGAACAATTATATAAGCGAGTTGATTGTAACAAAACTTGTTATTTTGCTACATATAATAATTGCCGGTTAGAATAGACAGTGAGGCTATTCCCGGTATTTGTTCCTTTCACAGATTACAGATCAAATATGGTAGGCGCATGCCCAAGATCTAAACTGTGAATGACGTATAGATGACACAGTATGGTAGTGTAATCTTGAAAAGACGTTTGATGACAAAACAATATATTATTCTAGCGTAATAAATTACACATGTTTTAAGTTAAAAAGGCGATTAGGGGGTCTTAAAAATGCAGGGCTCGGTACAGTGTGGAATAAGCTCCGGAACCAAGGCTAGACGACGAAACGCCCGACACAGTTTGAACTATAAATTTATCAAAAATGTAAATACACTGTTATTAGAGACATTGTTGGTAAAAAATATAAGCCAAAATATTTACATATAAGGATGTGCAGCAAAAAATACATTAGACAATAATACACATAGTTTACGCATAATAAAGTAGTTGTGAGTTCGTTGTGTTACAGACCAATATTTGTAAAAAACGCAAAAACATGTTATTGACATCAACACACGAGAGAATACTGACCATATAAAATTAATAAAGGTGACCATTCGACAAGTTGTGACAATGAGAATGTCTATTTTCAAAAGATGCGCAATAATAAATTGCACTGTACCTCCAAACAATTGCAGCACAACACTTATGCATATATAGAATATAAATAAATATTTCAAATGTATTGAGAGGTTAAATTGTTTCTTTCTCTCATATTGTAAAAGTGAATCGCAACACACACATTAATATTGTCTCATTTTTGCGCCAATCGTCCATAAATGTAGAACCACAAAATGATTGTCTTCTAGTTCGCCAACAGTCCCAATTTATCCACATTCCCAGTTCACCCACACTTACCCAGGTTATTAAGTATTTTTTCTAATAAAAAATCTAAACAAAATCACTTTATACAGTTTTCCCAACCTTTTTGTCAACACTAAGAGAGCATAAACAAGGGATGAATAAAAAGATAAAATATGTCGTAATATGCTATTATTTAGAAAGAAGAGGCAAACAGTAGAGGACAAAATAATAAGTAACATCATTAGCATCGTTATGTATTAATGCCGACAAGTCTGGGTGAACTGGGGATGCGAGTGAATTGGGACTGTTGGTGAACTGGAAGTGTTGACGAACTGGGATTCACACTCACAAAATAGGGTGTAACAATAGTTTGCCTCACAGTTTCACATTCTTTCAAAACCTCGTTCAGAAAACGGTAGGTTTGTAAGGATTAACCACAGAGTCCTTAATAATTATTATGAGTCCATGGATCTACCCCCTTCCCTCCACCACCAGGACAACTCTAAAGGAATGCTCATCGGCTGAGTTAATCTAAATCCAGATCCACATTAAGGTACACACACGCCTTAACGGTATATATCTAAAACACACATGAAATGTTCCTGTAGTGGAACATTTAAGTCCGTGAGGGAACGTGATACGAAGAGTTATAGGCAGGGCTTTCCTTATAGTTAATTATCCTGATCCTACTAGATTATTATAAACATAGTATATATAAACCTTGATAAAATATTTCACAAAAAGTGTTACCAAAAAAAATACTTACCGACCTTTCAAAGATAACAAACCTCCAAAACAGGGACGGAAAGAAATTCAATACAGATTAGTCAATTCATATCGGAGTTCAGGTGAAATTTACACAGACATAACAAAATATTATTAATAATACATTAATTGAACACTTGCAATATGAAGAATTAGAATTTTTTTACTTAATAAGAATTGCAGTACTCTTAAAGTTTAGAAACAATTGAAGATTACTGAATGAATATGTCTTAAAAACACAGAATGATAAAAATGGGTAAATTTGCGTCACTTTCTATTATTACCACATTAGAATACAAAACAACAGGAAGGGAAGCGTTCACTCAATATGCACAACATCTAAATAAAATGACAATTGACTCAAGTGTACAATATTATAGTATTTAAATATGGATAAGTTTGAAGTGCTTAACCTGGCCTATCTATGCTTGACCTACCTATGCTTTTTGAAAACTATGAGTAATATATATTTCAACCTTGATTTGGAAAAGTTTCCATTTATATACGCAAATTTCTTCAAGAAGATAACTCAAGTCAAATTGAAAGGAAACTTCGTAGACCTTTTTAGAAAATTGGCATACGCTACTTACTAAATGATGTAAACACATTGCTAGGCGGCTAATAAAATTCAACTAAACTAAGAATTGATGCTGAAATATAGTATATAACGTGTGAAGTTAACTGTAAAGAAAGAAAACTCGATGACAACTTATACAGGGTGTTCAAAAAGTTACGCGAGATGTTTAGTACAAAGTAAATGCCAAAATTTATCCATTTACTTTTATTACAATTGTAATACTTATAACTTCAAATTTCTAAAAATAGATTTACAACAATTGGGTGAAACTTTTTGTATTATAATTGTAATAAAATTTAAGGATAAAAATTGGCTTTTACTTTGTACTAAAAATAGGGACACTTTTGACACTTATGTATTTATTATTAGTGTACACTAAATTATGTTTAAATTACATGTTATTATACTGGAACATGACTTTGGCGTTTTAAAATGTTTTAATACGATAAATTGAATAATTAATAATATAAATGAAATATCGATTATAATCACTTAATAATAATTCCTTAACATAATATGATTGCTTTTTTGAAATATTATTAAAATACATATAAATTTCAAAAATTAATTTATAATCAATATTTAATAATAAATGTTACACATACTTATTTACCAGTGTGGCAAGGTGTGAAGTATCGTTTTTCTAGTCCGATCGAAGTCTATTTACATTTTGTATTCCAAAAAATATTGAATGAAGCAACCTTTAGGTCTTAAATAAAACCGTTTTAAAAGCGTGTTTAGTGGAATAATTCCCCCAGATAGTTTAATCAGAGCAAAATAAAATAATTTTTATTAAATTGAAAACAAAAGTACCGATATTTTCTAGGTAAGTCAAAGATTGTACAATATAAGAATCTATATACCATAAAATAAACCTGTAGATTGTGGGGGTAAATATAAGACGTACAAAATGTATTTTTTAAATGAAAAGATTTTTGATGATAAACATTAGCAGGAACTTATCGTAAGGCCTACCTAGCCATGAGGACGATAACTCTGAGGGGATTGGGGGCCACCGTCATTATAAACATGACGGCTGCTGGCCCAAATGCGATTAATGTAGTGCCGACAAATTCTGTGATCGTCATTTTGATTGGACAGTAGAGGAAGCCAATTAAGGATAAGAAGTCCTTATAGATATCCAATCAAGCTCTTATTCTAGTTACCTTAGTTTCGTAGCGTTTGTATATGCTGGAAATTAGAGACAAAAGATATATTGTTCACAAATTACTTTATATTGTGCTTTACTGAATATACAAAGAATATATAAATTTTTAGCAATAGTCAGTTGGTGATCATGTTCATTGTAACAACAGAAAGCCCTAATTACACGTTGTTTAAAAATATGAACGTTAAAAGGTATTATATTGATATTTATTCAAATTATAAAATATTTAGATTAATTATATATAAATCGAAAATGAAAAGAAAACTACACCATTGACAAATAAACAAATTTCATTCCGTGTGGAAATTGTAACGAAAAACAATAATTTAGTTAAATATCAAAAATGTAAAAAATATAATTAAATTAATCATAACGAACGAGCGTAATTAAAAATATTATATGAATAATTTACTTACGATCGAAGGTGTTAAAGTACAAAACATAACAGATTTTAAAACAGTGGTTAATTACTTGCTAGTACATATTTCAGTAGGATATAGATAAGTTAAAGTATTGGTAATTTAATTTTTTAAATATATTTTCAAAAGCGATAAATAAATGAATTACGCTCCGAAAAATAAGAATATTAAATATAAGTAAATAACGGTAGAATAATGAAAAATAGTTCAATAAATTAAATAAGAATGACTAAAATACGAATCATTTGACAACGAGTGGTTATAAATAAGTTCATGTCAAATTACTTCCCATAACGGGTCACAAAATATATTAAGCAGTACATCAGACACCGGTTAAAATAACAAATTTATACACGCAGTTTTATTTTTGACATAGATATGTTAATGTATAAACATATATTAACAGCTAAACAAAACAAGTAATAAAATAAAAAATGTCACAAATATCAAAAATAGAAATTGGAAAAAATTGTTGTATATTTCTAATATAAAATCGATACTACGACAAGAATAAATAGCAAGATTGATAGTATTTGAAAGCACTTGATATAAACAAAATAATTTACATTCAATATATATAAAATAAAACTAAGGTGATTAAGCACAGCTGCCATTATAAGTTCCCGGTCAAATCAGTGAGCCGATCTATTTCTTCATTCGAATAGCCCAACTCATCCAGGATATCAACAGCATTCTGATTGGCTGACACCACCGTGTCCAGACATCCGTCATAGGCACCATCGGAGAGATGGGGGGCTGGGGCCGGGTC
>JAUZND010092495.1:0-35823 GCA_034780555.1 Coelogynopora nodosa | reverse complement strand
GTTCTTTATAGATTCCGTTGCTAGGCAAACGCAGCCAATGCTTCCCACAAGTCTGTATGACATCAACTTGCCAGAAATGTACACAAGTACATTGGACGGCGGCCGATTTCTCCTACGAGACACAGGCGCTGGTCCTCAAAGAATTTTACTTTTCGGCAGCGACCTCTCCCTACAGCTTCTCTCCACTGTAGGGAAGAAGGCCTGGACGGACGGCACTTTTAAGTCATGTCCGGAAATATTTTCACAGGTGCAATTTTCTTTTCACGCTAGAAATACATTTTTGTGTAACAAATTCAATATTTAAACATGGTTCGTTGAAAAAATACCCAGTAAAATCCCCTGATTTGATCAGGTCGTTGAGGAACAGGTTTCCAGGTGATAAATAACATAATAATATTGCTTGTATACATTTATATAAATTTAATAAATTAGAAACTATTACCAATTTTATTCTATATAATTACATTTACGACGCGGAATTATCTCACTTGCGTAACATATATATGCGAAACAATCATTTTCAGTCTGATTTTTTACACAACTAATACATTTTCACCATTTATATATATGTTACTATAACTCCATTATATTATATACATAATATGTACATATTTTTATATTATTTATTACATAATATATAAAATATTAGTCAACCTATATTACAAAAATGTACTAAATTTCAACAATGACAATTTTTAAGATTATTACATATTTTTATACTTAAAGAAGATAGGGACAAATCAAAAAATTATTTTAAATCCTAATATGCGAATATCGTTTTATGAAAGAAAATAATAGATTAATATGTGTGCAATGTATATACGTTATCTATGATAATAAAAAAGAGTTTCAATCTTTTTGGGATTTTTTTTAATGATAATTGTCAAGTTTAAAGACTTGGCCAAGTGAACTGTTTCTATAACGTTTTTATATTTGACTTTACCGGCGTGTCCTGGCGGTTGGTCTTAAGGCCGCCTACAATGCCAATGGAGGTGAAAACGATTTGAGAACATACATCCGAAGACATGGTGCCTTAGCGCTGATTCCCACGGAGGAAGTTCCCGGAGTTCGAGCTCAACTTATGGCCAACCGTCCACAACTTCAACCAGAGAATGATGAGAAACTAGTCTCTTTTAAAGAGTAAGATATTACTATCGGAATAGTATTATTATTCTATATTGCTTAACAATTCAAATAAAAGAAAATTATTATAAACAATTTTAATCAAAATTTGTTCTTATTATAATTTTTTCTAATTAATATGATTAATCTTTTCTAATTAATTATTTATTAACACTAGAAGCGCGGAACCCGTCCTGAAATCGCTATAACAATTTTATGAGTTTTTTAAATTGCTAATCCTTTCGTGGCAAATTATCATTTTAGAAGGTGAACGACATGAAAAAAATATAATTATATCTGACCAGGAAAAAAAGTGAGAGACAATTTTCCTAGAACGCGAAAAACCGTCAGGTGACGATTTTAGGCAAAATCGGAAAACGATTGTATAATTACTAATTTACAGTTCTATGATGCAGCCAGCAACATGAAATCATATTATTTTTATTATAAAAGCATTATCTATTATTATATATATGTAATTATAACAAGTACTAAACAGTATAATCATTGAAGTAATATCAAAACAAATCCAAAAATATTACAACATACATATTTGTATATTGTGATCAGAAAAATAATACAATGAAAAATTAAAATAGCGATACAAAAAAAATTGTTGCCAAATTATACACAGTTCTTACAACTCATGGCCTGACAAGGTCCACAAACTGGTTTGTCGCACGAAATCAAGAAGTTGAGGGTTCGATTCTTCACGCGTGTGACTGGCTCCTGCTCTCGTCGCTCTTCTCCCACATCTCGACGCAACTCTTTGGATACCTGGAGCAGGAAATGGCGACGACTAATCCGACTTCCTGTTTTTTTTCTATATAAAATGAATGCTTTGACGCCGGTGAAGCCGAGGATATTATAAAAAACTGCCAACGGCCAGAGTCGGCATCAGCCTTGGTGGATAGTTGCCGACACATGGAGTCAAGAAAGTCGACTCCACACTTATTTTCATTGTAGAATAGCACCGTGTCTGGCTTTTTCTTGCCTTCCTATCTCGGTGCTGTGTAGACAATATGTGGACGACTATGCGGGTCGTCGGATTTCATGAAGACTGATTCGTAGAGCTCTAGCTGTTGTGGCGGTGGCAATTCGCTGCGATTCACACGAACTGTACCCGTAAGGGTCGTACGTTTAGCGAGCAGGGCTTCGGCGAGTTCTTTGGACGTGAAGAAATTGTCCGTTGTGACGTTGTACCCTTTTTCAAATAAAGGCTTCACCAGTTTCATTACGACGTGTGCCCAGAAAATATTCAACTCTTGTTTTATCGCGACCAAGATAGTGCATTACCGAAAAACAATACTTAGTCTCCACGTCGGCTAAAACACAAAACTTGATGCCGAACTTGACGGGCTTATCTTACGATGTACTCGACTATGTGACGATCAAAGATGAGTTTGAAGGCATCCATGGGCGTCTCGATTATATTACAAACTTGTGTTGTGTCAATTCTTTCAGTAAAAATGTTCCTCTGCTCTCGATTTTCACGTCTTCCTTCGTCGTTTTTATTTTTTATTCGTCGGTTGAATCTTCTACAAGAAAGACTTCTTCCTCTGATTCTTTTTGGGACTCATCGCCGCTATCATTACTTTCAAGTGCTAAAATGCCTTCCAAGACTTGCTGGGCATTAATTCTCTTTGCCGTTGAAAAGTTCGTAAATTATGAACTTGTGAAATTAAAAAAACAAAAAAGAGAATTGTTAGCTGAAAGTATATCTGATTATATACTAATATATTAGAGCTTAATTATGAATAGCTAAATGGACATGTCAGCTTTATAGAGCAATTTGTTGAAATGGACAGTGAACTAATCAACATGCACTATTTCATGAGAGTTTTGTTGAAAGAGTTTATCGCCAGTCTATCAACACACAGCCTTCTATTGTAGAATCTTACTTTAGCCAGCTTCATAATTTTATGTAGTGTTGTACTAGCTATAAGTTTATTACGCAATAATTTCTCAACAAAATATCATTCCTTCGCTGTCCACACATACTGTACATAGCTATTTATGTACCTGACTAATTGCATAATATATGAAGATAGAATACTTCATGGTATATGTAACATTTCAGACCTACACATCCCATGTAAAATATGTTGGTATTCGTTCTATACATATTATTATAGGTACATTAATTATACTATATCATTTAGCGATATTTGTGAAGTTCAGATTACATACTCTTTGCATCTTAACTACACTTTAGCAATAATTGACTGCCTATATTGGGTACAATTTCTGCTCAAAAACATTATGAAACAGTATTTTATTGCTTAGAATAAAAAATGTATGCTTTTTATTTCATTTAATTATCGTAAAAAATATTTAAAATCTGAAATCGTCCCCTGACGGGCTTTCGCGCTTAAAGGTATATCGATTTTGCTGCGCTTCTAGAGTTAATAAGCAATATTTATGTTGTTAACATCCATAATATGTGTGTGGGTGATTGTGGACTATATTTAAGTTATCTATCTGTTAGAAACACTCCGAATTATTTAATTACTACGTTAGTTTATTCAAATATAGTTGGATATATAATAGCTCATAGGTACAGTAATATTTTAAGAAATCTGTTTTTTATTCTTGTTCTTTTTACTATTTCATTCATATTAAAATACCATTTTATTGTTATGCTACTTATTAATAATTTAATAAAGGGTTATAGAATCTTGCGTTTATGTAGCCTATATTTTATCAAATAAACTATTTTTTATTTCTTAAATAATATTATTTTTAATATAATCTACTGCAACATCATTAGAAACTGTTAAGTTAAAAAGGATGAAAGGAGGATACAAGAGAAAAATATGTCTAAGGTGTGAAAAGTTAATTTTTTAGGAGATAGTTTCACAGAAAGATTTTTCCAAAGAAGAGAACCAGCGATGGAGAAAGATCCTTCAGCAGCAGAAGTGTGGTCTATATAGGCTCATGTTAATAGGCTGAAATTGTTAATTAGAATAATCGATAATATTATTCTAAATCTATTCTTGATTATGTTAACAATCGATGAAGATAAAAAATAACAGTGAACATAAAAATTAATTTTATACACTGTTTTTTCTGTGTTACTAAATTGTTATCTATTTAATGATTAGACCGATAAGAGCTAAGTGGTGTTAGCGTTGGACCTAAATACTCATTGATATAGCAAATATTTTCAAATATTAAATAATACCAACACTGTGGTCGATCATGCTACTAAATAAATGTCATGGGACATCAATTCCTCCCAAAATTATATCCTCAAGCTGCGTCTTGTTTTAGTCATACGATGTAGCTGACTCACCCTTGCACAACTATTTTTGGTAACTTCATCGCACTTTCTTTTTCTATACTCTGCTCCACTCTACCTCCCTTCCTCCCTATAAATATATCTTCTGTAGCCTCTTGTAATCAAGCTAAAGTTTGTTCGAAGTGTTTCGGCGTTTTTTCACCGTTTAACAACAGATGGTAAATGATAGTTTGGCGGTCCTTTTAGTTATATATTTTTTGTCTGTGAAAAGTCTTCTTCACCCATCTCTACATTGTCAAATCATTTAATTATTATCAGTCATGATGTGTTCCCTGATTTTTTAAAGAAATTATGTACAAATCGATAGTTCTAATTGTCGGGAACATAATGGTCATTAACATGTTATTATAGAGTGGTCAGTTTTGATAAACAAATCAATTTAAATATTCTGAGATCGCAGTGGTCTATTGCAATTGAATACATATTTTTGTGGACACTACACAACTTCGGATATGCATAAGTAACACCCAGATTTAAAAATGATCATCATAAAATTTACAACATCGAAATAAGAATTGTAATTTCGTTTCAGAATTGAATTTGGTAAAATGTTAAAACAAGCTGTTGATTAAGTCATCAGTTGAGATTTATTTTTAAAAATAATAATTTTCCGATATTATCAGATACCTTTGTAGATATTTCAAATGCGAGTACTATGTTCCAATTGCCCTTAATATATATTTAATTAGAAATAAGTTCGTGAAATTTTGTCGAACATAATTCGCCGGTAAATTTCCAAAAGACGTAAGCCATATCACCATTTCTAGTTGAAGTATCAAAATATATATTTTATGTAGGGGCCTATACCTGTTGATAGACTTAATAGAAACTTATCTACAAAATTGTATCACTTTGGTTGGTATAATCAGTGAATAGTTCAACTGTGAACATTTAAATGGTCCTCCTTAAAACCTAAGATGTGTCACTTATTTATGTCCTTTAGGAAAAATACCGACGAATTAATATATCAACGGTTAACATTTTATAACGACATTGGTTACTGAAAATATTATTTTAGACTAAATTATTATAATATGTATTAAAAAATCTTCCCAACCATATTTTGTATTAAACATTTGCAAATTGGTCTATTAAATTAATGTGATGTGATATTTTTCTATAAAATTGAAAATATTTTTTTTCGAAATTAATGTTACCCGCTTAATGGCTTAGCTGTTTCAATTAAATTATTTTTAATAGTAGCAGTGTTTGTTATTTAATTACTAAATTGTATAATTAAATGCCATTTAAAGAATATATAAAAAAAACTATAAACATTATATTTTTACATCTATGATGATGTCGAAGAGACACTACGTGATCAATTTCAAATATTTATTAAAAATATATAACTTTCACATTAATCACATAAGAAATGTTCGACTCAATTGGACGTATACTTTTTTACCTTGGCAGTTTTACCGTTATTCTATTCTCTATTGTAAATTAAAGCAGTTCCGGCTTGCACGATCGTTGAGGAACCTTCAATATGAAGTTGTCTTATAGTTTATAACTCATATTCAAACCAGCTGTACTTTCCTGGTATATAACTTTAAAAATCAATTGTACAACGAGCACATATCTCTGATTTTTTTGGTATCGGAGCAAATCTACTGCATTGCAGCAGACAAATAGTCAAATATTACAAATAATAATTAAAAGATGCATGCTCCTTTGTACATAATGATATTCCTACGTCTATATAAAACTATTCTCCATACACTCAACTACTTACCGGCTTCTGAATGGATTTTAATAAACAAAACTATCCCGATTGTGTTTATACCTAAATCAACACGGACTATGACCTGAATATGTTATTCCATCAATAAGAATTGTTATTGTTAAGTGCACATGTGATGTCTGATAGCGTTTAATATTTCCCCGGACTAATCAACCGACTTCTAGCATTAATAATATTGCAAACTCAGCCTGCTGCACGTCTTGTTAGTCTTGTCCAGCACACCGGAAATATGTTTTTATTCAAATCATGTTAAGTCTAGATAGAAATGGATTATTTAACATACTGTTTTGCTGTAAGTAAATATAGTGGTTGGCGCCTAGTTCAGTTTGTAGTTATTAATCAAATTTCATATTAGCCTATATTATTGGATATATTACTTTTTAAAATGTTATTTTTTAGGTTCTGCATGTTTCACCAATTAAAAGCAATTTACATATTGTAGTGTTTCTCATCGAAAGCCATGTTACAAAAATTGTTTGAGTAAAAAAACTATTTTCCTCTTAGTGTTATTAAACTGCGAATTGGAAATACTTTATAATGATAAATTTGAACCATGTATTTGTAATACGTTGTAATAAAAATTATCGGTATTTCCTAATTTATAACGACCTCTCAAGCGTTAATGCTTGCCTTATATCAAAGTTTTTGTTTATCTGAAAAGACTGTTGATCTTTAGAACATGTATAGTGGTTCTATACTGGATCCTTTACTGGACATCAAGGGAATTTCTTCCATTATCGTTAAGGCAATATCATTCGTTCATGGCTATATAATTATAAAGAGAATTTTTTAATTGAATCGCGTTCTAATGTTTGACAGTGCTGCCGGGATACAATGATTGTTGGTAGGCTGAAGTTCGTGCATGAGGAACACGGAATCTTTGACTATATAATTTTATGTATCAATCTATGATGTAGGACAATGTTAAAAGCTTTTTGGGATGTTACGTAGAGCACAATTGATTTGTACATAACACTTGCATTGATGTTTATCACTAGGTTGTTAATACAGAAAATCTGTTGAGCTTCCATTGATCTAATGTGGTGAAAACCGTGTTGGGCGTCAGAGAGGATGTTATTACTATTGAATTGACCTATAATATGGGATGACATCACGTCATGTTTAATAACTTCAATTCTTTTAATAACAATTAAATAAATTAAGCAAAATTTTCATCTAATAGTGTAATTATTTATTTAAAAAATAACCCATATAATTTCCAAAAAAATAATTACATTGTGATTTAATAAATAATAAACGGATGTATTTATTTTTAAATAATTTTAAATTAAAGAATAATTTCATGTTAATTAGAATTTTTCTCCATGCGAAGTCTATTTTTAAATTAATAGGCTTCTTAGAAACGAATATATAGATTTGCCATACATTTTCTTTTTCATCACATTTTGCCTTTATTATTATTTAATGGCATAAAAGCTTTACTATACTTTCAATATTGCAATGTTGTGGGATGTGCACCGATGTATTATATTTTATTGACATCATAATTCATTATGAGCTTATGATTTTCAGACAATGGTGTTATTCGAAACTGTCATACGTATATTCAAAAATGGATTTTTATCATTTTTATGACTGATTCGAGTAACGACCTCATGGAGTCTTTAATCGATATCATATCGTGAAATAGAGAATGATGTTGCTGACCCAGGCAGATAATTTACGGTCTCTTCCCACTACAGGTGCCCCAGAGATGAGCGACAACCTCTCTCCCCGCAGGCGTATGGGAAGCCCCTGCCCCAGCGACCCCCCTCGCCTCCCTCCCAGAGGTCCAGTGGGGAGGTGGTGGAGGACGCTACACCGCCCCGCTTCTACTGCAATACCAAGGGCTCCTCTAGTGAGGACCGAGAGAGGGATGATCCACACCCTCCCCCTCCGCCTCCTGTCAGGTGAGACCCCTTGACTGGGTAGATTTTGAAAACATCTATGGCAATTTTTTGTTGTTGAAAATATGATTGTTTTAGCATTGCAAATCGTTGCTAATTTTAAAATTTAATTTATTGATTTTAATTAAAATTTTAATTATTGTGTACGTACACTTGTACATAATATAATATAAACTTAAAGTAATACGTTATCTGAATTAACGTTTTCAACATCAGTTTTAGAATTTTGAGTCACTCTGACCGACTTTATTCGTAGACGAATATTAATTATCCACAAATTGAGAACTGAAAAAATCACTCTAAGTTGCTTTAAGTGGTGGAATAGTGAGACTTGAAACGAGGAAGGAATATTCTTATTGGAGTTAGACTGCTGTCTACTGTGCTAGGAATATTAACTATAATTATAGTTCGCGCATAGAGGATGCTTCATAGAGGGGATTTTAGTGAAATAAAGGGGAAAAGCCAAGGTCTCTGCTCATAAAACGATGCTCTTTTAGCTTAGTTGACCTCAACCTTAACGATATTTCACATCCAAATGAGTCAGCCGCTCGTCTACTTGTCTGTATGGCGCGCGTCTGTTTTCTTTTTAGTCTACGCCTGTCTGTCTGTCCCTCTCTCTCTCTATGTCTCTTATTCCCCCTGTCTCTCTCACCCTAAACAGTGTAGGTTTCAAGAGACTTGTTGAGAGTGTTACAATCGCTTCCAGTGTGCTGCCTTTAATGATTAATGTGCTAATTCGGAGTATAGTGGATTAGTCGATTATAAATGAGTACATTTTTAACGCCATATCTTGTTGAAATTTCGGATTAACTACTCGCCTTATGGATAATTTCCTTATTTTAACTTTTGATTGTTTATCTACAATGAAAGTTTTCTCACTCTCTTTCTTTATATTTTTTCTCTGTTTTTTCCCATTTTATTCTAGTAGATAGTTTGTGCAGGTCGATAGGCAAATATCTAACAGCACGGCAATGAATGCAAAGATTTTGTTCGGAAACTGTGTCTCACCCATGTTGTATTGAGTTAGCTGACAGGCAGAGAAACAGAGTTTGTGTGTGAGAGAGAGAGAGAGAGAGAGAGTTGTAGAGGAACAAAAACTTACTCTTATTGATCGCTTCTGATTCTGTCTTCTCGAGGCTTGACATTGGAGGGATATCTGTGACATGATCTGCTTAGCGTACAACAGTCTGCTCCTCTGGCTCTATCCTCGTGTGATAACTTTTCCTATCGATAAGTAGTGCAGAGCGCCGCTGATTCCCCGACAAGACCTAACAAATATTTTCTTGAGAACTAAATTTATTTTCAACTTATATACTTCGTGGTTTTTTTTCTCTATGTACTCCTGTATCATTGTGCGGTCGTTTATATTGGTGGTTATATTTTTATTTATCCAACGACAGTTAGTTTTTTGCTGATGAAAAATATGTAAGGTGCTGTTAGAAGGATTATAGATATGAATAAAATAACTTTGTGACATATTCAATACATTATGTCACGGGTTAATTTTCCTGAAAACTATTTCTTATCCTATGGATGGATTTAAAAGTAGAAATTGAAGCGTCATTCTATACTCTATGCTTCTCAAATTTTAGTTACCAGAGTTTACTTTAAATTCTTGAGTATTACTATTGTTAAAGTAAATCGCTAACATCACTTACTAATGTATAGTATATTATTATCACTAATTTATACTAATAATAATTTTTATATTTTCAATCTACAAATTGTTCTAATCGGTATATTATTTTTAACCCACTATTATAAGAGTTAACATTGTATTGTTTTAAAAAAGTATTTTCATTGTATAGACATAGTGAAAATTAGTAAGTTATTTAATTAAAACAACTTGTGCTAACCTAGGCCTACTACTTCTATTTTATAAATATTCTCTATACAAAAAAGCTAATAAAGTCCGTGGTCCGTAACCGTACCTATATAATGTCCGCTTTGGGCAGATTCAACTCCCTGCGCAGGTACGATATGGCGGGCAGTGAGCCCGACTCTGGCACCGGGACCGGGACCGGAAGTGGGGGCCTCGCGGGAGGCCTGCCCAGCAGCAGCACCCTGGACACGGGGGCCAGCTCGAGCGGGGAGTCGGGTAGTTTGGGGGGCGGACAGCGTGGAGGGGGCAATATGCCGCTCTGGTACCAGGCCAACATACCCCGCGAGATTGCACTGGACATTCTGGCCCAGGAGGAGGTGTGTATCGTAGCTTCTTAACATGTCGAGTATATATTGGAAGCCATGTGGCCTAAGCGGTTCATAATATTATCTCAATCGCTAAGAATGCTCATAAGGATATCGACGAAGTTTTATGACCTTCATTGAGAAACCTTTAAATTTCTTTTTGAGGATAACGCAAAACGTTTGAAAAAGGATATTGATAGCTTCGAAAACCTTTGAGGATTTATAGTTATGCTTCGGTTACTGTTTAGTACTTTACTCACGCAAAAAATGTTGTATTTGGTTAGGTTAATTTATCTAAAAGAAACTTAAAATTGTCTGACATTGCATTTCATAAACCCTGCTCGTGAAATATTAGTCGTTTAATTACATTTGTTTAATCATGTATAAAGATTATAACATATTGAATTATTGGGACTATTGGTATGTGCCTATTATTCTTTTTAGACCTATTTTTACTAACAAATTCAAATTTAATTATCGTATCATTGTTTACCTCGATGCCTACTAAAAAGCAGTAAGACTTTTTTTTAATTAATTGAGATAATCACAGATATTGATTCTGCTATTTTAATGAACTAAATTGCCAAGTCCATTCATTAATGAAAAATAAATGTTTTCTCAATAGACTGCATCTTGAAATTAATTAATTTTCTCTTAGTTGTTATAGGTGATAAGTTGCCATTTTCATATATTTTATACTGTAGAAAAGCCAAAGTAGATTAATTATATATGGACACAATTATAATGTTGATTAATTGTATGCGATGAATAGCAGTTTATAAACATTCATAACATTTATATTATAATACATAGTAATATTATTCTATATAAATATTATAGTTTATAGGTATACAATACACAATTCATAATTATATTTTATTGAATTAAAGAATAATATTTTCTTCATTGTATTCGTTATTTTACCAATTATTAATGTCATAAAATAATTAATTAATTTTTTCAGTATTATTTTAAATTTCTAATAAATTGTGCTCGAATAATTAATTAGCTAGGAAATAATACATCATTGAAAATTTTAATATTTTGATGAAATATCTCACTTCTCTGGATTTCATGAGTGGAAAAATGAATTTCTATCAGACTTTGATATTTTTTATTGATGTATTATCGAATATCATTTTCACAATAAACTGCTTTAAATATAGCATTATTCACGATTCATTAAATATAATTTATAATATTACATTCAATAGTGTTTTATCCAACACGATGTAAAATAATATACAATTAACAATTTTTAAAATTTTATGGAACAATAAAAGTACTACGTTCTTTATTATGCCTTACTACCGTACAATGAATTTGTTTTATCAAATTGATACAATTAATTAACCCGATTTTTATTGTGTAGATCACAACCCATCTTAACATAATATGGGAAATAGTTGAACTTTTATCGAGTTTGGAAACAGAAGCTCGCTTGCCAACTTAGATTTTGGCAAGCGTAGCTGTAAATTCATCATTTATTTTTAATTGTTTGTCAGAAGATAAAATCGATTATTGTGTATAATGTAATGTGTAAGTTTTTATGAACTGCATAAAACGTGAAGGCAAACGAAATACGATCAACATTACAATTTACCAAAATAACTGCTGTGTGGTGCATAGTGAACTTCCGGTTGATGATAACACATTATTCACACGCACTGTTATATAGGATAGAAGAGTAAGACATAGATTCACATATTTTATATTTACTTTATCGGATGTTGATGAAGCCTTCTATTTCCTTGTTTATGCTGCTGCGTACGTATATGTTGATGATGATAGCATTTTTCTGATGATTAATTTCTACTTGCCTAGTATGTATACAACATCAATTTTTTATTGCACTATTGCGCTAAGCCTAATGTGTATTTCCTGTTGAAGGTCAAAAGACTATAGGATAATAGCTGGACGTTCGCTCAAAATATACTGTTATAGTTAGCACACTTAAATTTACTTGATAATAATAAATCAAGAAAAATAAAGTAAACTAATAATTTCTACCTTTAGAAAGTTTTACTTAACCTGGTAAAAAGGTAAATTTTAGTAATATTCATTCCTTTCTTGAATTTCTCGCTTTATAAAATATCACTTGATAGTATAAATATCTAAATAAATATTTCCCATGCAGTATTTCATTTCATAATAATATTGAAATGTCTCTATCGGGTCACAGTTTTGGAACACTATTTCAAATACTATTTAATTGCAAGTTAGACGCAACCTCCTTTTCTTTGATGTTATGAACAAAAACAGGAAATAACAGAATTAGACATCTGTTACGTTATACTATCTTAATATATATAAATTAGTGACGGTATGTATATTTTATCAATAGCCTAATAATTAGATTGATTTTTTCCACGAATAATATATTTTAACTAATTATACAAAATTGTAAGGTAGGGATTATAACACAAATTTAAGTAAACAATAGAAATTCATTTATAATATTTTAAAAGGTTGTTGTAATTTTTGACAGAATATTATTATTATGATGATTAGACAGAATTAACATGTAGGTAGATAATATATCATTAACTAATTCAATCATATATTTTACACATCAAATTCTATTCACAGTGTTTAGTCACTGTTTTTATAAGTCAGAAAATGTTAAATAATGAAACATTTTACTATGAAACATACAATGAAAAATATTTTTTCTGTTAATTCAAAAAATGTATTGAGACACTATTATGTAAACACTATGATGTATTGTATAGCGTTAATTCATCGTAATATTGTTATTTACAAAATATCAAGATATTTTTTATATAGTTAAATTGTCGATTTTCTTTTATAAATTGTATAGACTACAATAAAAGATTGTATCACAGCATTTATCACCTTTCAATTGTAAAATTGTAAGATTAGTAAACTGTAAAAGTAGCCATCAATACATCCAGGTATCGCTAAATATCCTCACCGGGGGCAGCTTTATATAACCGATATGTTAGAACTGAATACGTTAATAACCAAATCTGTTAGAGTTGAATTAATCATGTTCGTGTTCAGCTCTCTGTAGTATAGCCTAGTTCTTGATGTAAATCGATGGTCTCCAACTGTACCGTATTGACAACCTCCCATGGGCTCGCGAAAGACGTCAGTGTTGGGGTAATTTGGAAATTATTGATTATTGCCCTCTTGCCTATATAAATAGTATAAAATAGCGATTCTCATCACGTTTCGCGACTCATCAAGCTAAATGGAAAAATTATGGAGCGAATTATTTTCTGGAGTTCAGCTAGGCGAAGAGTAATAGTGATGTGGAAAACTTCAAACTAAAGACTAAATTATGTTTCCTTCTTGTCGAATGCTGTAAAATATATTTAGACGAAAAATTTTGTTGAATTGTGAAACTTATAGCGATACTTATATTTGAAAAAATGTAGGCTATATTAGGTGCTGATTACAAAAATAATTTCTAGATATATTATCAAATTTGCTTAATTTAAAAGAATAAACAATTAACTTATTTCTTTAAATTCCTTTTATTATACCTTAACGGGGTATTTCATTCTTTTGACTTGTTTTTTGTTCTGTTGTACTAATTCTTGATCTACTGTTTATCGTTCCAATTTTAACCGATAGTCGTTCTTGTTTTATTTGTATTTTGCGTGTGTCAATTCTTTATTTAATAAAGCCCATTATTATTATTACATTTAATTTGTAGCGTTTTTCGATTGAAGCTGTGTGATAGTAATATTTCATAACATGTAAAATAGTTTAAAAAGACAAAACACACTATCGATGTAATTTGTATAAACGAAGATATTTCTGAGATGAAATCAAAGGAATGCTGATAAAATAGTAATATATTCAGTAATAACTACATCTTTCTCTGAACAAGGAAAAGTAACTAAAGAGTAAATTTTTTCTAAACATCACTTATATGATTATTTTCTTTAAATATGTTAATAAGTATCTAATATAAAACGCGGTATTTATTCCGACAAAGGTATCGTACATTATCGCAGAATATTTACCATAATCTCATTTCGTCAATACTCTTTTTATTTCTTCAAGAAATATTTGTTTTCTTATTTATGTCTATTGAATAAATATATAATAAAAAGGTTTTTATACATAGCAAGATTAATAAATGAATGAAGCTACATTGCATGTTTAAATTAAATGGAAAATAGAATTATATAAAATAAAAATAAATATTAATAATGTCAATACAATTAAAAGTGATAAACAAAAGGACCAATTTACCACAACAGATTAGAAACATAAACGGAATAATCTGAGCATTGAAAAAAATAACTGAACCGATTAGAAGATGACATAGAATTAATTAAATTAAAACAATTAAAAGATGGTTTCACGAAATTCGCTTGTATATAACTGGTTATTCAAAGTAAGCTTCAGGTTCTCGATTATCATCGACTCTTTAACATATAAATATTTATTAGGATCCGTCCCGAAATGACAGAGAACTTGAAACTTATATGACGTCATGACTGCATTCAATATATCGGAGAATATAGACGTACCTTCTTTTTACATAATATATTTTCTAGCTTGAATGTGTAGATGTCTCACTATGCATCTGAGGTATCTCGATTTACACAATTATCATCGACGGCTATCTCGCATAGGGCACTCTTTGATAGTTTATAGCCACTTTCTGGAGAATTTCCAGTTAAAAAATTCTGCAAAGTTATATTATCTTGTGGAGTTATCATATTCTGTTCTCACCGGCAATTGACTCTTGTGGCAATCAATAATTGTTTATCCTATGTTACCACATCCTTCTCATGGAGCCAGGACTTGCCGTAGATCTGCTCTCGAATGTAGACGGCAAAGCTATCCTGTTTGTTTCATCCTACATAACTTGGGATTCCGAGGGAAGCGCTGTCACCTTCGAGTATAATGATATATATAATGATATCCAATATGAATTATTGTCAAATACTGTATGGGGCTTTTTTACTTTCTATTAACCCTTCGTACGTGGGTCAGGTCATCAAAATTATACTAATCGATTAATTTTTTGAAAATAAAAATAACTCATGAAGTCTTTGGAAAGTATCTGTATACCAAATGTCAGCTTAATCGTATGATTAGACGTTTGTTTTTCCAGGGTTAGAGTTAAAAAATCTGTAGATTCTTTAGTATTAATTAAATCGAAATTTTCTTCCTGTTTACACTTTCTCTAATCAAAAGTTGATAATTACCTACTAACACGCTCCTAATTCAACATTGTGTGCAGGTGGGAAGTTTCGTGGTTCGAGATAGCACGAGTCACACTGGCTGCTTCGCGTTGTCAGTCAAGGTTCCCAAGTTCGACAACCCTTCCGGCATCACCCACTACCTGATTCAGAGGACCCAGAAGGGTGTTAAACTTAAGGTAAGCCGTGCCACTGTTGTAGTGTTCGAGTTTTATCATATGCAGGAATAACTATTTATTTTAATCCATTTGGGTAACATATTATTAATATGATCTAAATGTAACAAGTATCTTAATATTATTATTAAGTGAATCTCGTTGAAACATAATTAACAGCTGTATTGTTACCCCTTATGTTAGGCCTTGCAAATTATTAAATATGATAGTGGGACTCAATAAAATGATTGAATCCTTCAAAAATGATTCAAATTTTAATCAGTGCGTCAATTTTTTTCCATTTTATAAAGCAGACTATTCTAACATACATTGTATAATCGCCTCGTATAATAAATGAGGATTTTTCTATTTATTTTAAATTATTGAAGTTTAAAAAATTGCGCTGTTCGGAATATAAACCCTTATTTACATAATTTATCTGCTAACAACCAATACTAAATAATTATGCAACGTAAAATAAATGCACAGAATTGTGCCTTGTGGACATATATATATTCCGTTCGTAAACGTTTCAGCTTAATTGCTGCAAATTGACGCCATTTTAAACATTTAAAATATAGATTCCAAGCATATGCCCACTATTTTGAACATTGGAGATTCATTATTTAACAGACAAATAAGAGTGTTTTTTAAAACTTTGAAACACCTGTAATGTATTTTGTTACTAGTTCAATTTCTTCTATCAATAATTGAAGCTTTTATAATCAAAATATTTAAATAATTGTTTTCTATTCAGTAAACTGTATTCAACATTCAGATTAAATTACAGATTGAGATAACTTATAATGTTGTTTAAAATGTTATAGCCAAAATAAATAGTGAATGAGGCTCCCTTAGCTTTTCGCAACCCGGCCCAGTGTATGTTGAACCATGTAACTGTGTTTACTGCAGGGTCTAGACAAGGAGTGGCCCAGCCTGGAGTCTCTGGTGATCCATCTAACCGTGATGGCAGAGATGCTGCCCTGCACCCTGCGCCTGCCTCGCACTGCTCAGAACCCCGCCTTCACTCGGGCGGACACCCCGCTGGGCGGGGAGGATCCACTCACCGGCACCGGGACCCTGGAGGACGAGGATTATCAGCGCTTGTCGGACTTCTCCTCCATTCTGGCCAACATGCGGCTACTCACCACTTCCTGACCTTCCCTCCCTCCCGCCATCTCTCTGTCTCACGCACTCACTCTCACTCACTCACTCCATACCATGATATGTACAGTGACGTTTAATGTTCGTAGTCTCACTGACACACTTTCCGATTGGTTGAGGTCAGGGATTTTTCTGTGGAGATGATTTTGATCGAGTTAAGATTTATAAGGAAGGGTAATGATCGTAAATTGTGGACGAAGAAAAATGTCGAAATTACTCTTTCCGACGTTTTGTCAAATTTGTTCGATTTTTCTAGTTTATGTAGTGAAAGCAGCTTCAAGTTTGTACTCAACAATTAAAATATTTTATTGTAACAAATCTTTTTAATGGTAAAAATGTATTTACTTTTACTTGTCTATCAATTGTAAATTACACATAAATTATCTAATTATTTAATTTAATAAAAATTTTCTCTAAATTTAACTAAACTATGTATAAAATAAGCATTGTCGCTCATTGAGTCATAATTATGTCTTTTTTCATAACATTATTAATGAAAATCGTCAAATTAATGTTTCCAGAATAATTACTATTTTTTCTCTGCAACCAAGAGTTTACTACTTTTCAGTAATATACAATACAATGCAACCAAAACGTTAAAACATACTCTTTTGCAGCGTTGTAATTAATATGTAATACAGCATCACATTTTTTGTATTTTTAATCAATTACAATTTGATTAATTGATTTGACTAATTAAATGATTTGCTAACCGATCAATTTCTACAATACACACATAGGATGTTATAGTATAATCAATCAAACAATTTGTTTTCGTCAATATTTAATTAGTGAGTCAGTGGGATTCATTCTTGCAGGAAGGGTGAACAGTAAACCACAGTAAACAAATAACCCTTTGAATAGTTGTCAGTTGAGACAAAAGACCCAAACATGTTAGGTGTGGAAGGAAACCTTTGTGAGATTCGTGCATATTTTTTTTACTCAGTCTTTTAAAAATTAAATGTAAAGTATATTACGGTATATTATAGTTTTAATAAATTTCCCAATACCGTATAACATCTCCGTGCGGCTGTAAATTGTTTATAATTAGGGTTTGTCATAATATTGTTAAATCAGCAAGAAACTAACTAGAATTTATAAATATATTTGATCTAAATTGCCCAGTTGGTGTATTCATTGAGTCCTTTGTTTTAATAAGTCAATAATAATGTATATAATTGTCTTTGTTGCATAATTTCATAATTATTTTAAACAATACAATCTTTAATAATAAGTTTTCAATAATTGAAACCATATTACAAACCACATTATACATTTTTAATTATTTTAAATGTAACATTTTCCATGATAGTTCCAATCAATTATATTGGTAATAGTAGTATATATATTTTTTAATGTTCTCTAATTTTTTCAATTTATAATGTATGTGGTTTGCCGTAGTGTTCATTTTGTTTTTTGACTAAATTACTCACAGTTATCTAAATTATACCTTGACTGAGTTCCACGGTTCATTTATAGCCAAAAATGTGTATCTAGTCACATATAGCTATTCTAAAATATAACAGAGAGTTAAAAAAGAATACACATGATAATCTTCCGTATTTTCCTCGTGAAGCATTAGACTATATTTAAATTGATTAACGGTTGAACGGGATATATCTACTAATAGCCAGGGTGACCAATGTTCAATGTATATTTTGACTGTCAACTATTTCGTTATACTGTAGTCATGCAAGTAGAGCAGAGGTCCGGTATGTGCTGCCTGCGATTGTTTGTATATTTTTAAGTAATTCTCGATGGTGTACAAATATCATGCATTTAGAAAAATAAAATATGAACCTATTTTATTAAATGAATAGTAGATACAATTGGCTGCTAAATAGTTTAAAGCAATAGAATACGGTATCTATCAGGCGATTAATGAAGATTCGGTTTAGTTTTTAAAAATTGTGTTTGCTAAATCAAAATGCATAAAGGTATGTGAATTATATACTAATAGTATACTAATCAACGTTAATGCATTGAAATATACTGAAAAAATACTAATTATAGGCCCTGCTGTGCTGTTTTAATAAAGCCTTTACTTTAATAATTAAGCAGGTGATCTAAGAAACGGCGTGCATTTATTTTTAAATGTCCCAGGAATCAGAAGTATTTACCAGCCTTTTGTTTATATTGCTATATATTAGAAACGATAATGCAGGAAAATCTACCTTTTAATAATATATATGTATAATTTATTCAATTATACGGTAGGAACTAGATTTGCTGAAGTCATGTGTAATTTAGTTTTAAAATACCAAAGCTCTTATTGTTTATATTATAATGTATTGTCTTAACGAATCACAAGCGACGCGACAATCCTATAGGTAGTAACTATGGTTATACTTTAACACAGTTTATTGTCCGGTAATTATACTTTGATACAATATAATGAGGTATAATTACGGCTGAAATGAATTTATTCTTATATATTTTTGTATACTATTGCAATACTTATTCCGATGTGATTTAATACATGAATAATGATTCTACCTTTGTGTTATGTATATTCGACGACAGCATGCATTTCAAGTTGTACCTATAGTTGACCTTGTTTTTATTTACAATCTTTAATGTACAAAATATAAAGAATAAAAACTTGACTTTGTTCAATATATTAATTTTATTATACTATATTAATTATATTTAAACCTATTTGACTACTTTCAGTGAACACAAATAATATAATTAGTGATATTTTACATCTACAAACCTGCCAACTCGAGAATTTGTTATGGCCAGTTACGGTTCCTGAATATTTGTTTACTCATGTAACGATTTAAAGATATATTTTGAAAGACTATTTTTTATAAAGAACATATTTGATAAGTAATACAGAAAGAACATTTTCTTAACCATTTCGGTTGTTTTTATGCTGCTAACAATATATACTAAGAAAACCACATTTCAGTATAAATTGATTTTTCAGGCGCAGTTGAACATCGAAACTAACCAAATAACGTATTAAGTAATTATATTATACAGAGACAGTATCCTAAATACCAAATCTTTATTTATTAAATGATACATTAGTTTACTGTAAGTCTCATTATTTCATTGTAGACATGGTTTGAATCCCATTTTCGTATGTAAAGTCGATAAAACATTAAAATGTGTAAATTTAGTAGTTTGGCAAGTCTGCATATGTAAACATATTATATGTATAGTATACTTCTTGCAAAAAACGTATTTTTTTCTCTAGTTAATAATATTACTCTTCCAGTTTAAAGGATGTATTAAATATTATCAATAGTAATTTCACGGTTCTGTAAATTCCAATTAAACGGTTTTGTTTGTGTTCGGTTGTTGTATTATATTAACTTTGACACCAACGTAACGTTAAATTGTCTTCATGCCTGAAATTTCAAACCGAATAATTTCCCTCATCGTTTAATGTGTCTATTATCTTGTTTGTACCAGTCATAACTCTTTTCTTGTAGATGCATATCTAAATATGACTGTAATTCCCCAAAAATATTGTACACATTATTACAAAAAATATTTTAAATCGAATTTGCAGTTCCAGATTATTATATTGATATACGTTATATATACATTATAAACACTCCTTTGATATTGTGTGAATTGCGAGAACCAGTGTAAACTTGTACTTTTTTAAAACATGTAACTTTCGCACTGTTCTAGAAATATAGTTGTTCATCTGTGAAATGATATTATTTTGACTTTTTATGTTCTGTTTTCTACAATACTTTAAGTTTAACATAGTTTGACGTTTTACTGAAATTTACAAAACGTTATTATTAAATAGTGAGTAGTATATAGATATATTCAGCAGTTGACATACTTTTTTGATTTGTTGATGCATCAACAATGCAAATGAATCAAAGTTCATCATCCAAACATTATTTACTGCAAACACACCCTAATCAAGAGGCATTCAGCAACCTTAACTTGTATATTAGAGAAAATGAATCGAAAACAAAATGTAATGAGTATAGATTTTCTGAAAACTTTAAATTGACATCAAAAAATATGTTTTATCACATTCATATTAGTGTGATTTTTAGGAATTTGAGAACATTTGGAAGCAACTAGCGCTATGCAGTGAAAAAACCACATAGGGCCTACCTTAAAGTACCACTAAATGTAGAAAGTTCAGACTAGACGTGTTCAAAAAATAAATAAGCGGAATAAGTGACAAAAGGTGATTGATTGTCAATACAAAAATTGGCTATAAAATTGCCCGGCAATGTTTGTTAACCACTGGATATTTCCTCTAATGCCAGAGGAATTAATATCCCAGAATTACGACAAAAATACTGAATAATATACAAGTACACTTATTTTTAAATTATATTATACCTCGTCACCACCCTCCCTAGAATTTCATGTACTTCTAGCTATTTGATTGATATGTGGTAGATAACTAAATAAAGTGATTAATTATTCTCTATTATTATTATCTCTAGTTCATATTACCTTTCCAACACTGCACTGCACACCTGTACAAGCAGTGGAATAAATACAACAATTATAATGATCATTTGAAAATTTAAGAAATATTAGGATATGTATGATCCCACGATCCGCTATGTTAGTTTCTTTTAATTAAATACGATTAAATATGGTTGGTCCGTATTTTGATGACTATAAGCAGTATAGTGAACACTATACTAATAAATATAAAGTAATTAGAAGGTAATAAAAAATCCTAAATTGATCAAATTATCTTACAGCCGACAGTTCCAGTCATAGTTTATTTTACTCGAAACGTAGGCTGTACATTATTCTTAATAGATTTAATTAGTATAGTGGAATATTACTTTTTTACCAAGAGATAACTATTGTGTGAACTATTGATGTGAATACTTCATAAGTACATAAGTTTTATAATAAATGAAAAAGAATAAATGACAAAATATTTCCTAAATGTAATTGAAGAAAACATTAATTTGTAAGATAATTTTGATAAATTTAATTAATAAATTTTGGAATTTTGTATTACCTTCTAATTACTTTATATTTATTGGTACAGTGCTCACCATACTGCTTAGTCTAAATTTTCAAATCCGTCTTTTAATCCAGTCTTACATCGGATTATAGATTAGAATATAATATAAGTACGTTGTAATATTGATATTTAATTCACATAGAGCAATAAATAAGACACAGAAAAATGCCGAGTGCAGAATTCACCATTTTTTAATATGTAAAAACAAAAGACACTTATCAGGTTCGAATCAGTATTTATTGACAGCAATAAAAAGTAATAAATTTATAGCACACAGGTCTCGGGCATATTTTGATTGATTAAAAAAGAACTAGCCTCAAAATTTAACGCGGGGTTGGGTATTGAGTGTCTGACGAATAACAATTTTTTTAATGAAAAATATATACTTATGTAACTATATAATAATACTGAGAATTATTGTCGTTGATCAATAGAAAACAGTGTGTTTGTGTAGGATATTATATAATATATATATATATACATACGTAAAGGGGTGGATAATGTACATGGCCTAAAGAACGACAGCCAAATGTTGAAACAGTATTCATGAAGTAGGTGAGTATGGTATAGTGTTTCTATAAAACATGTGTCACTGAAAAAGTGGCCAAATATGTTTTTAATGCCTGTAGCAAACACATAGAAGTGACTAACAGAGCATATTATACTATCTCAACAATATATTCAATAATTATGTCGGTATAAGGTCTGTGTATTTTCATCAATATGAAATATTTTACACAGAAACATCCGTAAAAAAGTTAATATAACTAGGGAAGTACATTATAAGATCAATAATACTTTTTTTAATTTATAGAAGACTATTTTTGGGGAGAAGTGTGAAAATAATAAGTTACAGGAAATTGTGTTGTCTTAGACTTCACACAGGAAAGAATAAGGTACATTATTCTTGAGTTGTTTACAATTGGTAAGTAACAGCAATAAAGTAATTGAACGATAGCACCAAAAACTCTTACGTTGACAATACGGAAAAGCAATGATTGTAGCCAAATATATCATTATGTTACATACATGATTTTATTTGCTGATATTCATTATACATACTAATTATATAAAACTGATTTTGTGAAGATTGTTTAAAAAAAGCATAACTTGAAATATGTTATAGTATGTGTACATTATGAGTAAAGAAAGACGGTTATAGGCTACTTATATTTTATAACTGAAACAATTCAGAAAATAATTTTGTTCATTTTACCAGATTAACCTAGACAGTATGGTACGATTTACAGAACACAATCTCCCGGTTTATTCAGAAACGAACACAATAAATTCATAAAACAATAAACCGTCTGTGTTTTGCATAGCTAAGGTATCTGATTTTAGCCACTTTTAGTAAACATTTTTTTGTATTTAAATAACAAAAATGCGTCAACAAATGATAGTATGGGAATAAAATATATTTTTATTTTCATACATTAATTATTACACATTTTCGGCGTAAAAATATATAAAACAACTCAGCAGAAAAGTATAAAAAAGGAGATACGTTAGTTACGCAAAACAACGATAATATAATTTTTTAAATTTATATATTAGTATATGAACACAGGATTCTCGAGTAATATCATCGGATTGGGAAAATAGCAAAGTATATACAATACAATTATATAATTCGATAGAAAATATTATCATCGGAACAGGGGTGGTCATAACTAAAACGGTTATTTTCTAATCGACAACCGTATGTTAGTTAATAAAATTTATGTGCAAGACTATTATCATCAACAAAACAAGCATAATAATCATAATCAACATTCAGATATCGAGTGTGGGTAAAACAACTACGCAGGATTTTTGATTAAATAAAAACACCAAAAGCCATTAAAATATGAATATACTAGTAAAGCTCGGAGACAGTTCGTGTACTTCGTACAAAAGCACTTTCAGCAATGCATAGATGCTAGGTAATATACTTCATAGGTTTAGTTTTAAATCTGAAATATACTAGTTATAATGGAGAGGTTAATCTGTTTGGGGAAGTAAATTAGCATGTATTAAATAATTTATTAATATTAATTAAAAGGCAAAAATATTCGTTAAAAGTATACACATAATTCGCTTGACATCTAATTTAACAATATATGTTTAAATACTACTGTGTTATAATAATCAGTAGTATGACATGTATGTAATATATTTTACATCGCATGTGTTTATAGTGGTCCTAAATCGGCTATGGGACAATTTTCGGTCCAAAATTCACTGTCGACATATAAAAAGGTATAATTAACAAATTTTAAATGTTATGACTTGATTATTGTAGAGAAAATCCATCAATTTTTAATAAATTAGAGTCATTTGCAAGCATTCGGCCCATATTATATTTTCCGGGCTTTTGGTCCAAATTAGAGCTTATTTAGTACCACTGTTTTTGGTAGTAAAACTAGATTTATTAAATGTTTAATATTTTAAAAATAATTTTATACATGTAGCGAAGAAAGAAAGAGATAAGCGAAACTAAGTATGAAACTCCGTGAAAGACAAATGGTCACGCAAATAATATATTATAGTGAATAAAATTCAACGGTAAACTATTTTAAATCGAGTTAATAAAGTAAGATAGTGAGTGAGGGAATGAAATTATAATGTTAATAACAAATATATTTAATGTGTTGGTTCATTTGGTTTCAAAAAGTGTTGTCGAGTGGTTGAGTATAACAGAGTTTGGAAGAGAAGGGAGGAGAGAAACCTGTACAATGCAGCAGATAATGAGAACAAAACCAATAAGTGTTTTTTATTGTGAAGACTTGTGAGATAAGACACGATTGGATTATAAAAAGATTGTTGTCACTTAATCACATGAGATGTGAACTTTCAAAATAACTCGGAGTAGATTATATTTATTTTAATTGTACGATCATTAATTGAAGTAATGAAAAAGGTGAACATTGGCGGAAAATCGACATAAGCGCTTTCTGAATATAAGAGGAATACATTCGAACAAAAATACTCTTATAGTAAATCAAATTTTATTTATTTGATTAAAAACGAAATTTGATAAATACTAAATTTTTTTAATGTCTCCTAGATTTTCAATTCTTTTGAAAATTTATTAAAATTGATATTATATTACAAAACTACTTAATAAACTAAATATTCCCATACTAGGACTAGTATCACTGTAGGTAAAAAATCACGAAATGAAGCCAAACGTGGAATTGGGTACAGCTGTATAGAGAGTCACAATAGTACTATATATAGTGAAGGAGATAAGGAAAATGTTACATGGCAGGCACATAGGGCAATAACGTAGGGCCCACACCGGCATTTTCAGCTCATAGCATTTGAGGATCTACTGTCACGGCGAATTTGACTGTAAAGAAGAAAAAAAGTAGATTATTAATAATAACAGAATTGGGTGGCCAATGTGAAGTAACATTATTTTCAAACTAATGTTGAATATATAGCAACTAATATACAGTACAATCCACTTATAATAAGAATTGCAAACAAAGTTGATTAGTTCCGGCAAATTTGATATTTAAAAACATGACATAACCTCTCTATAACAAAAACGTTTATAACAAATAACCCACTTATTACAAGCAATTATGTTGGAGCATGCCATTAATATACTTTATTTTGCTTAAAACAATAAAGTCCACAAAATGACAGTATCTGAATTTAAGAGTCAGCGTGTGCTTATGAAACAAAGTTATAGGCCATAGGCTATAAAGTGTCTTATCATGATGTATATCGTATCATATCATTTTATGTACATTATATGATACATGCAATCTAAATATGTAGAAGTATTTGGAACTTAGGTGATAAATATCGCAACTAAACTAAAATAATTATATAATTTAAGAGAAAGAGTTGTAAGTTACGCATAATGTAATACAAAACACAGTATCCAAAGCAATATAAATTTACAATCAAAAAGACGAATCATATAATATAAGCAGAATAATCTTTTTATTTGAACTAAAATTTAAATAATTGATTATCTGAGTTTCTGAGTTCAAAATGCATTCTTCAACTGAACTGTGTCATGTATTTTAGAAAACAACAAATATATTACTTGTTACTTACATTCAGCTAATTTATTGCATTGTTTTAGTGAAAAATATTTTAGTCACCTTCTTATTTAAAAAACATTGATAGGTTACAATTTATTTGATCCCATAATATAAATGTTGTTATAAGTGAAAAACACTGTACTTTCTACTAAACTACCAATATTCTAAAATGAAATATATATGAAGAGAACTATTACTGTGAACAACAAAAAAGTATAAACGTTGTGTTTGACATGAACATATTATATATTATATATTATAATGAAAGACTATTTCCTAATCAATAAGCAGTAAGAAACAGGTACTCGACACTGTTATAAATATACAAATTATAGAATGCGCATTGTTGAAAATATGACAAAATGAACCTAATGAAGGTTTTTTGGGAGCTTTAAGATAAAAGTTATATAAAAGCATGAAATTAATTAGCATTCAAACTACGTGAATTCTACAATAGTATAATAGAGGAAGGTCTAGTCCACAGAAACCGAAACCCCTTTTTCACATTTGCTTTTAACAACTTTCGGAACCTCATATAAAAAAATTGTCCAATTAGATCTTGCCAATTTTTACGGCAAATTTTGCCACCACTAACTCATTTAAAGTAATTTTACGATTGCTTCCAAGTATAAAAGTGTAAACGCAGGACGAAGCTAACAGTTTCTTCAGTCGAAAACGAGCAAGGTTCTCTTTCCCTACACTATTCATATTTTTTATCAGCCGACAAGTTAACACGCGTCATCGTTATGTCTGCCGTCGGGGCCGTTGGGTTTTAGAGGACTTTCCTAGCAATTTGCGTAGTCAACTGCGCGTGAAAAATGTCTCATGAAATTTATAGATACATCACAATCGGCTTTGACATTCTAATCAACAACTTTGTTAAGGAACATGTTCTCTCCCTGACCAAATTTCACACCATTCCATCTATCAGTGACACCAAGTATAGCTCGCTACTCCAATCATCGTCAGAATCAACTTGTCAATATTATTTTGCTCAACAGCAGCCAAATATGCAAGATCAACGACTATATAACTTGGGCTATCCTCATATATATAATCTCAGATGTATGTGAAGCCTATGACTAAAGGTGAATCAAGAGATCTATCTTAAATTATAGCCCACTTTCCTACTCAACGGCGCATACTCAGTTATATTAAACCATCTCTGTGTTTCCTAGAAATCGCTGTGTATCGCCTTTATCATCATATAATCACCCTCTAACTATTCCTGTGAATCATATACCAACCTTCGACACAGACATGGACTGAACCTAATTTCCAAATCGACTTCCAGATAGCTAAAACAACCGCCAGTTTTGTGTATAAGACAGTGATCATGACGTCAGTATTATATAGTCTATAGTACAGAGAGTAAACGTGCCTCCTAGTTGACGGTTGTAATGATTGTCCAGTGTAAGTCGTGTTGGCAGTCTTAGTATAAAGATAGATCCGACCGAGGTTAACATTACTGCTTTGGAAATAGTTTATGTATCAGCTCCAGCGGACATTAACTTCAACCCTGAATTTATCAATAATAATGTCTACTCACATATTTTAAATAAAATTGATGAATTTATTCAAAAGGGCAGCAATTAAGTGATGGAGACGGTTTACTATTTAAACTTGTGTATAACAATTTCAGTGTGGTCTCTCTTGGTCTCATAGATCTCCTTCCTCAAATGAATGTAAATAAAGCTGTCATCAACGTAAATAATAACACGGAATATAATTAACTGTTTTAAAATGTCGTATTAACAGTACTACAATACGACTATATTTTGTATCATCAAACTCACGCGTCAAACATGGCTCTCTAACTTTTTATTCCTCAAATATAGTGATTTGACCTTCCCTATCACTACACTCTTAAACATCTGATTGAGTGGCAATAATACAAATTGGTTCAACCGTTTTGTATGCTAAAGAAAGCAAGGTATCTGCAACAGAGGACAAGTAATGACGAAATGACAACCGTCTGGTTAATATTGTCACATATAAAACAACAGGGAAAGCTCATAAATATGTCGCCGTTATTAATTTAAATCGCCTAATAAACATTGATACTTCTTACTAACTACGAGGATTAATCACGATGTTAGAAAAATCATTGAGAGCGACATTTTCAGCCTTTTAGAAGTGAAAAGGTGTCGACAAGTCACCGTGAAGATTACACTAATTCTCAATAAATATTTCGAATTCGTCGATGAAGACTAGATCACTAAGGCATTGAGTTCCCTCCCTCTCGCGTTTGACACAACGCATATATAAATGAAATTGACAAAATGGCCACCAACCATTGTCTTTTCTCTATCAGAGGTCCGAGTCTATTTTGCATTAACCAACTGCTATGTATGCGGTAAAATATTAAGTTTTCGACATACTCGTAGAACAAAATTGGAACCGTTTGGTTGCCACTTATTTTTCCAAATTGAATCTGCTCAATTTTCAAAAACCGTGGTGTTTCTTTGGACCCAGATCATTTGATTTATATAGCAAAGGTGCGGATAATTAAACATAGCAAATGGGCGGATAATTAAACATAGCAAATGTGCGGATAATTAAACATAGCAAATGTGCGTATAATTAAACATACAATAGAAAATGTGCGGATAATTAAACATGGCAAACGTGAGGATAATCAAACAAAGCCAATGTGCGTAACTTTTTATATTAGGTGCAGAGGGTTCGGTGACCTAGAACTCCCTCTTCTATACTAATCTATTTACAAAAGTTCACATTGTGCAACTACAAAGGACGATTTCATTTTAGTTCCTGATTTTAAAAAAGTATTATAGTTACGGCTTATAGAATCTTAGGTAGCTATTTTTATCCATTAATTTGATGCCTAATATATAAATTACGAAATTTATGCCTTGAATGAGATAGTTCAGAATTATTTAGAAAATCACTCCTTTAGTGTTTAAGTTAATTAGTATAGTCTGTGGAACGTTTATATGTATAAAGAATAAAAATACATAAAGGTATAATTAAATAATATGGCATGACACATAACACAGTTAACCAAAAGATATTTCGAAGTAAAAATTATCTTAAAAGTATATGTTATTTCTGATGTAATATCTAAACTAAAAAATGTTTACAGTCCACAAGATACATTGCTTTTATTTATAACGTTTATTATTTTATTATAAATTGATTAAACGTATAATAATTTGATAAAACAATTTTCGTATTATTACTCTTAACTGTATGATTTATTCATTTCTATTCTTCATTCCATGCTTAAAGAAAACTGTCTGATAAAAATAAGTAAGATATTAAAAAATAATTTAATAAAATTAGTTTTGTAAAATACTTTGTACAGCTTCAATAAGAGCGTATCCCATTTCGGATAAAGTTGAATTTATTAAATTAATTGATGCATCGTTTACAATATTCTTATCATAAAAGTAATAACAATGTAATTATTGAACAAATAAAATACATTAAATGAACATAAAATATCTAAACAACATTTGAAAACATTCCGAAATTAGCAGTGAAACAAACTAAGTGTCTATACATATCTAACAGAAGAAACAATTTAAACATGAATGATAATGCAAAGTGATCTTCATCATTCCAGCTGGATTCAAGCAGAGAGCCGGATATACTTGCCTGTCGAAAGAGACTGGAGTAATTAGGTGGTAATCGGCATTAGAGGAGGTTTTGTCAATAAAATCATGACTCTCTCTAATACTGTCATCCACATCATAATTAGTAGGCGGGTCGTCAAATGACGTCTGCAAGCAATCAATACGTGGTTCAGGGTAGGGTCTGTGTCAGCACTGTGTTAATAATTACATGCTTTTATACGCAAATCAAATCATTGGTAAGGAGGGAAAGGGAGTGGTACATTTCGGAAATAGTTTAATATTTCAATCAATTAAAATGATATACATTGTATGTATAGTAATAGAGAGGCGGTATGATAAAGCGGTATGATGCTCCATATTCTCTGATAAAGCGTTATGATGCTCCATATTCTCTTATAAAGCGGTATGATGCTCCATATTATCTGATAAAGCGGTATGATGATCCGGCCATATTCTCTGATAAAGCGGCATGATGATCCATATTCTCTTATATAAAGCAGTATGATGCTCCATATTTCTCTTATAAAGCGGTATGATGATCCATATTCTCTGATAAAGCGGTATGATGATCCATATTATCTGATAAAGCGGTATGATGCTCCATATTCTCTTATAAAGCGGTATGATGCTCCATATTCTCTTATGAAGCGGTATGATGCTCCATATTCTCTTATAAAGCGGTATGATGATCCATATTCTCTGATAAAGCGGTATGATGATCCATATTCTCTTATAAAGCGGTATGATGCTCCATATTCTCTTATAAAGCGGTATGATGTTCCATATTCTCTTATAAAGCGGTATGATGCTCCATATTCTCTTATAAAGCGGTATGATGCTCCATATTCTCTTATAAAGCGGTATGATGCTCCATATTATCTGATAAAGCAGTATGATGCTCCACATTCTCCATATTCTCCAATCTCCACTTTTATTTAAATACAATTTTTGTGACTTGCATCAACCGGTAACAATAACAGAAAAATCTTAATTTATTAAGATTAAAAAACGTATGGACAACACATCATTCTTGTATCTTACGTCTTTTTTGTTCTTTTCTAGATGTGTATACTCAGAATGCATTTTGACAACTTTTTGTCCAAATATATTGTTATTTAGTGTTAACGATAGATTCATTTTTCGAAAAAAAGGATTAGGAGGTGATGGCTATAATATAAAACACACTAATATTATTGTTTAATTATATTTTTTAAATGATGAATTTTTAGGTACTTTTGAAAAAAAATACTATTTTTAACCCTTCATACGTGTACATACTTTTTAGGGTTTGCTACGTGGAGGGGGGATTTCAGCTGAAATTTGGTATATATACATAGATACCTCTAAAAGACTTGTCGAGCAATTTTTTTTTAATTAATCGATTGCTATCATTTTTATGACCTATTAAACTATAGGAAAATAACCATATATGCTATATATTGACCAATATATGCTATAATTTTTGTTCAATGCAACCAATTGACTTGATGTTTTTGCATCTGATTCCAGATCACAAAATCCATATTTGCTGATATATTTTTTTATAATTATACGACTTATATAAGTAAGCTATAAGTAGTATAAAAGCTATTTGAGTATTATTTTAAATTGCTTGTTATTTTAATAAATAATTTTATTATTCTAGTAAAATAAATGGATATCATTTACGATAAACATATTTTTTCTATTAATGTTGCAAGTTTTAGCTCCTAATATCATCGGTAAGTATGAAAACACAGGGGGGGGCGGGAGTATAAAATAGATCAATAATAACACAATTTTTCTAGTATGTAAAAATATTCGAAATCAAAAACTTAATTTCTTTGAAAAAAATTGGCATATTCCCCCTCCATGTACGAAGGGTTAAAGACTGTAATGACTCCAAACTAAAAATAGAAACGAGATTAATAAAAAAATTAAAATTAATAAAAAAACAATTTATAGGTTGGATATTGGACACAGTATTCCAAGGAAACTCATAACATATCAGCGCCTTAACTATAGTCAGCCCTAAAATACGAAATAGACAAAATAGACGACTATATTTTATACAACATTAAAAAAACAATAAGAAACGTACTCTAAAAAACGGCCGGGCTCCTGGTTCTGGTTTGAAGGACTCTCTTCTGGCGGCAGCGAACATGGAACGAGCCATTTGGACGTCCTCGTCTGTGTATGCATAGTGGGGCTGAAGTTGCTGTCTCGACTGTAATACATCAGTGAGTAGAACTTTCCTTCAAACTAATAATGGTATTGATAATGGTCAACTGCAATACTATAATAATGTATACTAAAACTATATAATTTTTCTCCACAGAAAAAATAAAATAATTTAAAACAAGGTTTATTATGTTTATACATTTAATATTATAGAGAGTGACAAAACGCCACTTTTCGTCAGAGTAATGAATTTAGAAGTGATAATAAAACACACATTTAATAAATTATGTTAATGCCTAGCAACGGATTTATAAAATATAATTAGTCTTTTCACATTGATACCGCAAATTATAATATGTCGATATTTATAAACGTTTAAATGTTCGGCTACAACCTTGAAGTGTTCAAATTTTAAAGGAAAAAAAATTATTTTGTAGCGATCATTATAAGCAATACAAAATCTTAAAAAAATTAATTTTTACTATGGCAGGCTGCAATGTAGTAATATTTCCTTAAAATTATATCGAATAGTATAATAGAATAGATTATAAATTAAATTGTGAAAATTAAAATATAACATCTAAACTTTTTAAGAAGTTCTGTTGCGTCGTACAAATGATTTATTGTCAACGTAATTTTTTAATAATTTTAGAGCTTATTCCTTGATCCATAATATTAAAAAAAATAAAAATAAACATCCCAATATATATTGTGTTATATTATTGAAACAAATTTGAATATTGGCTACTTTAGTATCTTTTTTATGCTGGGCCTATTCCTTTCAAAGTAATAGAAGAGAGTCCAATGTAGTCTGAAAACCACTCCATCTATGCCAATCATAATATGTATTATTTGTATTTATTTATATTTGTAAGTAGTATAAAAATATCTATTCTATATTTGTGAGTCATCATACCAAACTTTGGTGGCTATAGGTTACCACCCTAAAAAGATATACCCAATTAAAGATTTTGAGCCACTTATGATCCATAATAATCCCGATCGTAAAAAAATTATTATTATATTTTTTATAATTTTATTTATAAAATTGACCACTCCATAAAAGCAAACAAATCATCAAAATATAAATGATTGGAATAGTATATTTTCAAAATCAAGTAGAATATTAAGCATTAGCATGTATTTCGATGTTATTTTCAAACTATTGTTATATAATTATATTATATGGGATAAATGCACATATAATACAAAAATAGTTATAATAAAAACATAATATATAAGAAAACCTTTTAAATTTATAAACTATTTTATATGCAATAAATGACAAATATTGTCATTCTTCCACTTTTTTAAGTGGTCATATTTATTATGATATAAACAGTCTAAATACTAAAACTTATTTTTTAACATTAACATTTTACTATTAGATATGCGAATAATTGTTTATTTAGTTGTATAAATTAAAAATAAAGTTAATGACATTTTCTGATTTTACTAACAAAAAATTATTTTTCGATTAAAACAAATAGAACCACGTCGCTAATGATATGATTTTAGGAGCAAAGTTCTAAGTTATCACTTACCGCAGATCGCACACTGCCCTGTCGATTGGGCATCAGACGATTGTTCCAGCCGGGGGCAGCATTCGGGTCATCAGCCTGCAGTTCTGCATACGAGGCTTCGTCCGCTAGAAACCGGGCACTGTTGCGTGATCAAGAAATTGAAGATGTATAAGATGAAGTGAAGTTAGTTAATACCATTAATCATTTCTGTTAATTTAAATATATTATATTTATTATATTACAATATTGAAACTTAGAGAAAAATAAGAAAACATGAAACAGGTGAGAGTGAACATGTAGATGAAGTTTATTCGGATAAAAAGTGATATTTGAAATATTTATTATAATGTCTATATGGAGACATAATAAAGAAGAAGCGACAAATTTTTCTTTTTGTCTGTTTTTTATTTTTCTATTTGGATTTCTTTTTTATTCACATATATTATGACTTACCACTAAAAGTCTGTTTTATAAAGAATAGAAGAAATGATTGTAAACAATTTATATAAATAGTTATAATTTTTTAGTAACACATACTTTTTAAATATAATATTATTTACGGTAGTAGGTAACTTAGACAAGAAAAAAAACATTCCGTCAATGGTTCAATATTTTGATTGTTTTTGTGGTTATTAAGAAGTGAAATGGAATGTTATCGACTCACTTACTTTTAATTAGAAAAAAGAAAGATAAAGAGACACGTCATACTGATTCGATAGATGAAATGATAAAAAAGGATGAGAGGGAAGTTTTAATATTTACACATTGGCAGAATACAAGTTGAGAACTCTAAGCTAATAAATGATGTTAACTACAATAATGTTCTATTAGATAATATTATTAAGATAACTGATATCCCTATCACTATACTTGTGGGGTATACATATTATACTAAACGAGAGGTAACCAGTTCATTCATTCTACATTATATCATATCGAATCACACACATGTTCATCTGATCCGATCAAAACATATCCAACCAAGTCACACCTCATTTAGTAAGTATACCAAATTTCAACAACATTAGTCGTATGTTAAAGGTTCCTTTTGGAAACCATGTTTTTAAAGTAATTTGATAAGACTGTTTCAAAACAAGAATATAATCTAAATATATATAATTAGATGATATATAAAATATTGTGCATTTAAACTAACTAACCTTCTTCTAATAAACACATTATTTCAAATCGTATTTCAATCGTATAAAGGCTTTTTTGAAAGTCAAATATAAAACTGTATTTAAATCAAAGAGTTACGCAAAATACACACCCGAGACTACTATATTATATTTTTCACAGTATTTATAAAAAGCTTTACATATAAATATAACACAATGTAGGTACAATAATTAACGCCTTACAACATACACACAAAATCCATAATATAAAACATTAAAAATTAATATATATATATTAATATATAAAAGTACACCAACAAAATATTTGCATAGTATTGTATACAAACAATATATATAACAGACGACATAGTATAGGAAAATATGAATTAAAAATAAAATAAATTAACAAAAAAACTAAATAAAGTTTATAAAATCTTTACTTTTCTAACACATCCCAACACAGATAATACAATACTATATAAACGAGTAAATAACGAGAAACACATAGCAAGCGCGAATTACTTGCAAGAAAACTATATAACTCAAACTGTAATTTAATATTAATGCAAAATATTAATTCAAAATTTCGTATTAAACAAATTTGTACTACCGTTTAAATTGATTAAAAATCGCAATCACAGCTTTTTGCAAAAAATTATTTGTAAATAATAACAAATTAAAAAATTACCATTTGGTAATTCGCGCTTAAAGCATAATATAGTCGACACAGAGGAAAGTTGGGAAGGGGTACCTGATAATATGTCCCTAGCGGTCGCATCCACTGTCAGCAATTACTGTCAAAAAATGTCTCCATTTGAATGCTGAGAATATTAATTCCAAAATTATTTGGCGGGTTGTAAATATTGCACGCAAGTAACATGTATAATTAATTATGTAAAAATCATAAAACACATTTTATTTAAGATAAACTAGTCGTATTTCTATAAATATTATGCTGATTAATATATTGCAGCATAGATTGCACTAATGAATTTCAGCATACAACTATCATATTATAGTATTTAAAACTCACCCTATATTGTTATTAATTCCGCAACTAATGATAACTCAAATATTTTACTAAATTCATATATTTTAGTGATAGTCTGATATAAATGATATTGATGTAGTAATTGATTGTATAATAAAAACAGTAAATTAACATAAAACAATGCTTCCAATGAAAATATAGAGTGAATCAACATATTTTTTATTTATTTAAAGCTATTTCATTTTCCGTCCTATCATAAAAATAAGACAGTAAGTTATCAATGTACATTATTAATAGTGTATATTAAAGTATATTATTAATGTATTGCCTATTATTAATTATAGTTAAGTGCTACGTATTCATAGGAAAAATCGCACATAATGTATATTATGGAGCATTTTAAGCAATTCATTAATATTTGCGACACCTTTTTCGTAGTAATCTATTAAAAATTAAAATAACCACTTTAAAAATGTAATCTACGAATAAAGAGAGAGTGTTTATTTATTAAAACAATTTTTGAGCAATATTTTTAAATATTAATTATATAAATATATTTAAACCTTAACCCTTCGTACGTGGACATACTTTTTAGGGCTTGCTACATGGAGGGGGGGGGGGGGGGGAAAAACCCAAGTGGAAACCCTTTTG
>JAUZND010092494.1:0-14496 GCA_034780555.1 Coelogynopora nodosa | reverse complement strand
TTCTGTACTCAATTGTATATTGACTGTTATCAGAAGACATTTTGATAAATACTGTTTTGAATAGCTGTGCAACATATTATTATTTTGGTTAATTCATAGATATAAATTTCATAGATATCATGAATTTATATGTTAAAAATCATTATTACAATACACATAACTATCAATAGATACTTTGTAACTATATGCACACATTTTTATAAAAATTAAGTCGTTGTAACTTATGGGACGTACTGTCTATGAGACGTAAGGTATGCACATCTATTAAATAATTATATTATCGATAAATATTTATACATATATTGTTGTCTTTGATTATTATGTTACGTATCTAGAGTAGATTAAAATGAGCAGTTTATACATATTTTTTGTTCATATTAACAATTTATCATCGTTGTACATATTGAATAAAACAGATGAATGGCAACTTATAGTTATTCTATAGTATCTGTCATATCTGTGAAATCTTATGATATCTGTAATATCCTATGATATATGTGATATCCTATGATATCTGTAATATTTTATGATATCTGTGATATACTATAGCATCTGTGATATGTGAAATCCTATGGTATTTGTGATATACTATGTTTTTGTTATATCTGTGATATACTATGGTAACTGCGAAATATGTGGTATATTATGGTATCAGTGATATATGTGACATACTATGGTATCTGTGATATATGTGGTATCATATGGTATATGTGTTTTCTTATGGTATCTGTGATATACTATGGTAACTGTGATATATATGTGGTATCCGATGGTATCTGTGGTATCTGTGATATGTGGTATAATATGGTATCTGTGATATGTGGTATAATATGGTATCTGTGATATGTGGTATAATATGGTATCTGTGGTATCCTATGATATATGTGGCATCCTATGGTATATGTGATATTCTATGGTATCTGTAATCTGTAATATCCAATTGTATCCGTAATATGTGTGGTATCCTATGGAATCTGAGTTATATATGGTATCCTATAGTATTATTAACAACAAAAATGTCCTAATTTAAGAGAAAAAAAAGCTCAAACGATATGTTGTTTACATTTTTTTAATAATATTATAAACATATAATTACTAAAACCTATAGAAACCAAAACTCCAAATACCAAAATACTAAATACCAAAACTCGTAGAAAAGGATATCTGAAACCTATAAATTATGCACTACTTATATAATGGGCAAGTAATTTACCATCGCACTAAGAATACTTAATCTCGTTTGAACGAAGCAGAACAAATTTGCAGAACAAATTATTCTGCAGCAGTAATGCATTTTTAAGTAAAAAAGGAGAATTTAATTATGTTATTCTATACAATAATTAATTTTATAAATTATAATACATGTATTACTTATTAAAATCGTTGCATGGTATTATTCGAAACACGTAATGTATAATCCTTCAAATTCATTAGTATTATGTATTCTATATACACAAATATAGAAAATAATATTTTAATTAATTTGGCATCTAAATATAAACATTGGACGTAAATATCTAACAAATAATTTCTGAAAACGCAAACTAATTTAAAGGAAAATACCAACTCTTTTTAAGACTTAAATATTAGTTATTAAACTTTTAGCATGGGAAATAATGAGATGCCATCTATTAATAGCTAAATAATACAATTAAAATTAAATCAGAACATTGTTCTAATATAATTTACTATCATTAGATGTTTTAAAAACGATGAAAAATTAATAGTTCTTCAAGGGATGTATGCCTTCCAGGTTTTGTTGTGTTTCTATAGAGTGATTGTTAATACTATCCAAGATACAAATGACACCAAACGATACTATTAACTTAATTATCTCAAGAAATTTCGAAGTGAACTGAATAAGTCAAAAGACCTCGCTTGTTGACAATGAGGACGAATCGAATGAGATTATAATATGATGGGATTATAATTGTTTATTCTAGCGACAAAATGTGATAATAAATTAAACCCTGAAAATACTCCAAACAGGTTGTGTTTAAATAAGGGATTAAAGTCTGGTAATGAAACAGGTATGGTACATACACACTATGAGTTCACCTGCCATATCTAACCTAACAAGGCAATCCAACATCACAGACAAATAGAAAAGCATATATCGATCTAAATAGAAGTTATAATAAAACAATCAAGTGAAGAAATAATATATATATATATATAATTTATCGGGTTCTTTACTGCAAACATTTCCTCATTATTCATGTCAATTTACTTTTCTAAAAAATTCAACAAATCTTTTTATGTATCTAAACATATAATAAATCAGTTTCTTCTAGACTTTTGGGTAGCGCAAAAGAGATCAAAGTTAGTCAGGGATTCTCTATTATCTTCTGCGTAGCAAAACTCTGATATGTGTAAATGTTCAAGACTTGGAACAACAAATATTTGTTTTTTTACCGGATTTGTTTTTCTCAGTTTCTAATGTTCTGGAGTGTGCCATTAAAGCTCTATTCACAAAGGGATAATAGCAGAGGCAGAGGCATATAGCCTAGGTCTATAGATAAGATCGTGGATCAAACATAAACATATTATCTTTGGTATATCTCAGTACGAAATATAGAAATGCAGAGCTATAATACCGACAGGTATAAACCAATGTATTACATAACAGTTTTTTCCACTTGGCCAAATGTGTTGTGAAAATAGTTCATTTGTTATTGCTAATTATTAGTAAATCGATCAAATAACACACATTAGAAGGGGAAAATACTTGATATTAACGTGGCGATTTGAATTTTTGAAAGCGCATCATCCTCATTACATATCATTACAAGTCTAAGATAGTATCCAATAGAAGTATCCAACAAAATATTAACTGATGTGCAGCAGCTTGGTTGATAAACAAAAGAAACAAGCCGTTGAAAATAGAGCAGAGCACTATTTGATTTTCCGTCAAATGCAGCTGTCTTCCGCCCATTGTTCCCGATAGGCCTACTTGTTAATGTAAAGTAAATATACTTTGCATACTTTCTTTGGAGCGTTTCTGACTGTTCACATGCAACGTGAGGGGAATATTGTATCAGAGTGTTCGCCTTAGTTGAACAATCTATCCGTTATTTGTTATATTAAAATAATGCCTGAAAGTGAGATATCGGGGTCCACCATAAAATTCTGTAAACTAATTTGAAACACCCCCCCCCTCATTTAAAAAAAATTTATTGACAGCATAGGAAAGTTGTGATGCAAAGTGGTTATTGACTACATTATGTCCTAGTGAATGCATAGCCGTTATAGCTAGCGGGGGGGGGGGGGGGTAAAAGTACCCGTTTCCGTAAACATTATGACCTTTTTAGGACACGAAAATAATTAAATACAGTTCATATTTAGTATTAAAACGTATAATTACAAATTATATTTATGACGAAAACAATAAAATGATTGGAAAAGAATATCGGAAAAATAATTATATTTTAGAAATTATATGGATGCACAATGCATAATATTTTGAAGAGAAAACAGCTGAAACTATTTAATTTGAAAACGATATTCTGTTAAATTAATATCAGCTTAACATTATATTAAATATACAACTCACAGAGACTAATTATATAGAGTTTTTTTAGGTGTACCTCTTTTGTACCTTGGCAGCAAAGTATACCACATTTTTTGTTTAATATGTTTTTATTTATTATATTATAACGATTTAAAATAGTCACTTAATTATATTATTTAAAATGTCGTAGCATTAATGTATCGGTAGGGCTATTTAAAAATATATTTTAGCATATATATGTATGTATTATCTACAAATATATAATTTAAAATAGTATACTTATATATTGAATATATATAATATTATAGAGAATTAACTAACAAGCTTTTAAGTATATAGTGTGAACTCTTTGGTGTAGGATATTTCACATACTGAGTCTGTAAAAACCTTAGTGTTTTTAAAAATGATACATAGGAATTAAAGTCGTATTTTATATTATATTTTTTATAAATAATAATAAATAATTTCGTAAATTTCAGACAATTCAATCGTCAAAAATTCAGACAATTATTGAATATTGCTCCGCGCCCAAACAAACATATGCTATATTCATCACTGACAGAAGTATCAAGGGAAATAATCATGCCAAAACTATTTTAAATATTTTAAGAAACTTTTTACTATTATATTAATAGTATAACATTTATGAGATATGTACATTATATACATATAATGTTTATAATAGATTAAAGACAGATAGATTATTGTGTTGATATAGTGAAAATAACTATTTTTTCTAATCAATATATTCATGTAAACTGCATTATATGAAATGCGTCTTATATATATATCACGTCTGTATTCACTGTATTATTTAAATAACAATATTGAAAATGTTGGTTATCATAATTAATTTTATTTCGTTTTCACTTTCATTAGAATAAGGTGTTCGATAGATTATATTAGAATTTTTTTTTCATCTATCCAAAAATAACGTTTTAGAAAAAAATATTAATACATTTTAATTGCCCCCCCCCCATCTAGGAGAATTTTTTTTTAAAACCTTTTTTAGCTTAACAAACCCTTTTGAAAAATCTTTTGTAATGGTTTTTAAAGGGTTTGTTATAAAAAACCATTAAAATGTTTGCTATAGGAAACCCTTAACTTAAAGGGTTTGTTAGACAAACCGTTAAAGGGTTTTTCCTAGGAAAGGTCTGACAAACCCTTTTGACCCTCGTAAAAAACAATTTTTTCTAACAGAGTACGGCCCTTGAATGTAGCATTAATTATAGTATTAAATGCAATATGTATAATTATAAATATACTCCATAACTCGACTAGAGAATTAAAATAATGGAAGCAGAATTGTTCAAATTAAGATTTGTGATATGACACAATTTTTATAAATTGAACAATAAAGTACAGTTGTTGTCGTGTTTGGAACAAATTCATTCACTTACGATAATATGGCATTTTATATATTTGAATTATTTAAAGTCAAATATTCAAATATAATTCAAAATGTTACAAACAAAACTGTTTCCAAAAATATGTATATGATAAATAATTAAATATATTTAATTTGAATGTAATATCATAAAAGCAGCCTATCATAACATATTTTTAAAATAGGCTGTTCAGTCTGAAACAACTTTAAACTATACAATGAAATAATGTATGATCCGTTTTATTATGTTACAAATTAAATGAAGATATAAGCATCGGCTGCTACAACAGCATGTCTAGTGCCTGTTAGTTTTATAGTTACATTTCTTTAAACGATACTTATCTCCTCAGTGTTATGTAAGGTACTATTATAGTTGTGTATTATTGAACATTATCCATAATAAAAAAGTGCTTTCTGAGTTTATATAACAATTTCAAAATATTCAGAGGTCAATGTAATTATCATGTTTATATAAAAAATTAATTAGTTGAAATTACAAAATGCGAGCGAGAGCAAATGGGAAAAATAATGTTAGCTTGAAAATGTAAAATTAAATATGTATAATTGACATATTATATTTAATTTAGGACAATGATATACATTGTACTACTACTACAGATGATCTAGCTTCAGTGATAACTCAAAATTAGTATACTATGGCAAGGAGAAAAGATAACGACTGTCGAGCCATCAACTTCAATAAGCTTTAATCGCTTAAAGAACTTGTCTTCCTCATCGCCATGGTTTCTGAAAATAGCAAAATAAATTAAACATGATCTCCTGAGAGATCCGACAGAGTTTAATCAAGCTGATACGGCCGAATATCGTAAAACCATAGTAACACGGTATAAAACATGTAGAGGCCAAAACCACAGATAAAATTAAAAAAAGCACATAAAAATTGAGATTTACATTAACCAGTTTCAAAGTGGTTCTCTCTGATAAGCCAGCCAGCTCACGTGGTGGTTCATCGGCGGCGTTTCTCTATCAACTGCACACAACCAACTCCCGAATGTTTTATTCAAGGCTTACAGTGCAGACCATACTCCTTCTCCCTCTTCCCTTCATGTGCCGAAATGATGATCAGTGACGTGTGTTTTCGCTTGATCACTGTCTGCCAACCAGCCAGCCATTGTTGATATTGCTGAACCTATATATTTCATCATCAAAACAACCTGGCGGCCGAGAAAGAGCGAGCTGAAGAACACTCTCCGGACTCTAAGATCGAAACTGGCTACAGTCTCCGTCTTGGCTATTTATTATCTACCTCCGTGAGAGGATAAGAGAGAGAGAGAGAGAGAGAGAGAGAGAGATAGTAGGAATGGGAGTGGAAGAGAGAGAGAGAGAGAAAGAAAGAGAGGAGGGAGGGGAGCGCGCGAGGGAGATAATGGGTGACAGTAGCAGGTAGCGGAAGGGAGCGGGTTTGTAATATTAAGAAGGTAATCTATCTGTCGTCCACTCACTTGAGATAATAACTTATTTATACAGCGAGACACTCGACCGCCGACAATTTTAAATATTTTAGAGGAGTCCATCTATATCTGCTGGCGAGCGCTTCATTAGGCTAATGCTCGCTTCCGCGGAATCCTCTCCTCTCATTTTAGTATATTTTTATTCCAGATAAGTTTACTATAATCAGTCCGGCTCTTTCTGGGTGACGTATAAAATCATCCGATTGTGAAAATTAGGTATTTTTTATCGATATAACCTTGAATTTTGAAAACACCTGCTTAAAAGATTTTAACATTATATATATCAAGAAATGTGATTCAATTGATTAATTATTGATTAATTGTGAAATTTAAATAAATACAAAAATTCTACAGTAAACAGTACATCGATGAAAGTTATGATATTATAATACCCATAATGTAGAAATGCCGTTTATATGACATTGAAAATAAATACACAAAGAGAAGTTTTATATCCAATGACTATATACTACAACATAGTAATAGTTACATTTAATTTTGATATTTTTTGTTACTATCCACATTGATAGTCATAATCGTTTGGCTATCCTATATTGAACACTATAATTTAAAAATAATTATACAGTTTTACGTTGGTGTTTATATTTAAGATGTCATAATATAAACCTCCAAATCTACATATACAGTCTACATTCACTTTCAACGTTAATAATTGCTAATGATGACTGCCAAAAATACACCCTTTTGGTCCTCATATAACATAACTAAGACATGGTAATGTTAAGGACAAATCGACAAACTCTATAATTTGAAATTTTATATTGCTCATTATTTAAAACGTAATGTTTTATTAAATAATGTTGAATTGTCATATATTATTAAAACATTTTATCTTGCTACAGACTAGAAATGATAAGTATGACGCCCAGGAATTTCGTAAATTCTTAATAAATCTTAATATTGATTTCATAAAAATGTAACAAATTATTCATAATTAATTATCTAAGAGTGAGCTGATCTATAACCAGACTGTGATATATCGGTACACCTTTAGTGTGAGAAATATCAGTGATACCACATTTTTAAGTGAACAATAATTATATAAGTTACCAAAGCCCCAACAAAGCCCATAAAGATGATTAATGACGAATGACTTTCATCACTGGTATCGATCAAAAGTGAGTCGATTAACTTTTTTTGTCATGTTGCAGACCGGTTGTGCTACTCTAGACGATAATAATTGTGAAGTATATTATATTATATGATATTAATGAGGCGCAGGACAGGTATCTTTTAATCTAATATAGTTAATGGTCGCCTCTACTTTCTCGTGATCACTGATCACGGTAAATAAGTCGATGATAATTAATAAGACTTACTGAGTTAAAGTTAAAAGTTAAAGTTAAGTTAAAGACTTACTGAGTTAAAGTTTTGAATAAAGACTTCCAAATGTTGCTAACCTAATTCATCCTGATATAGATAATGTCAAACAATGACAATGAAATTATAAAAATGTATAAAGTCTCCTTTCTGATCCGATAATATTCATGAAGAAATTAATTTTATTTGTCAATATGTTGTGGACGGTGTCAGAAAGGGTAGGACATTCAATATTTGTTTTATGGCTTTATTTTTTACATATCGGAAAAACTATATTATTATAATCGATATAAAATATTCAATCGTATGGTGATTAATGCGTGAAACTTATTGATTTATTTTCATGATTGACATTATTTTGGCTGGCTGATCTCTATTTGGTTAGGTAAATCTTCTGACGGTCATAATATTATACGAGAGTTTTCATACTCTCTAGCGCCTTAATATTTATTGTTCGCTATCGGTTATCAGTGTTTATAATCAGTCTATATATAATATAGTAAATATAAAGTAATAATTTTTTAATAAAATTCACAAATGGCGATATAAATTGTCATTGAAATCGTTTACCCACAAAACTATGAATATAATATAAGCGTTACTCATCTAATCTTAAGTGACAGTTAAATCATTCGGATAATTTCCTTCATTCTTAAACTTTTAATCACATTTCCTAATCCTCCTGTCAATCTTTTTATGTAATATTTTAATCAATTAAATACTTCAACGCAATATTATTTTATAATATGTTGATTAAATAATATATTTCACTATAGTACAGAATCATACATAATTTGCAAACAAAATGGGATAAGTAATAACTTAAAAGATTATGTTTAAGTTTAGACAACCTAACAGATTCAAACACAGCCAATAAGTGTTCTTTTTAATATAAGTAAATTATTATTATTATGAACAAGTTTTCAAATAATTATTTTTTTAAAACAAACAGAGCAAATCATGTCGATATCCGTATTGAAACTCCCCATGCACGTACGTGGCCTTGACTTAGAGTAACAGTAACGATCAGGTTCAGATTCAGTACTTTGAATGAACTGAATTATAATATCCAAGCGTAAAACAGTTGCACTCCATGAAAATTAGACTACGTTAATTCCCAAATGACACGCATAACTATAACTATAACAAACTGACTACCTCCAATACCCAACACCAGCACAGTATGCGTGTCTAGAACACCGTAGAACCAAAGAACATGTTGATACAGTTAGGGCGGGAGCGGCGTGGAGAGATTGTGCCAATGCAAAATGTCACCTTCACTTACACTGCAACAGGCTCCTTAAATTTCCCTTCGTGCTGAATTCGGTACATCAAGTCACCACCGTTGACGTACTCCATGACGAAGTAGAGGCGATCCTGAATATTTCGTTGGGGAAGGGTGGCAGGGAAGAAAAACAGATTTGAGGATGAATGACGGGTTTTAACATGCAGATCACAGTGTTGAAGATGCGTCCACTTTAGCACAGTTTAACCTCGCATAACGATGCTCAATAATGTCGAATAAGAACGTCAGAATGAATAAATTGTGCTATATAATGAAGAAATCGTTTGACGTATATTAATATCATGATTAAATACAACTTCTACGATAACAAAATTCATGAAGCATTTGTATCACCTTCTCTATAAATTGTCAGTAAAAACACTGACAAATAAATTTTTCACTAGTAAACTCTGTTTTGTATCAAATTATGTTTGCGTTTTCCATAGAAATATATATAAATTATATGAATTGAATCTCGACCATGACGTGTGTAAATACATTATTACACTATAGACCTACTAGTATAGACTAAAATATATTGAAATTTACAAAAACGATTAAAAATAAAATATACAATGGCCAACCATTAAATATAAAAGTTTTAGATGTTACATTATTCGGTTTATTTTTTTTGTTTATAATTTGACAATAATTGTAGTTTAAAATGATATAAATAATATAAAAGAATAAGAAATCCTTACACCTTTTAATAAAAGTAACGAAACAACGTTTAAATCCCTATAAAAATATAAAACTATATGATCTAATAAATCTGCATGGCATCAGACTAAATTCCGATTATGTAACAGGTTTGAACTTCCTTCCAGAATCTCCCATTCTTGGCTTGGCTATAATAATAGGTGTGCTAATCCAATATTTAATAACTTTATATTGGATTATTTAGCAAATCGAAAAGTGTTAGCTATTAGAAAAAAGCAGATAAGTTACAAATATGGTAATTGTACAGGTATGCATTAAAATAAGTCTTCTATTAAAATGAAATCAAAAAAATAAAAATTAAATATTCCAATTTTTTGTTTGTTACAAACATGATTATAGAAACAGTGGCATTAAATGAACCTACAATTTGACAAGTTGATAAATTGACAAGTTGACAACCCCTGTAATGGGTATTCAAGAAAAAGGTTGATAAAAAAGCCCTTTCCGAGATAAGCGAATGACCACAAACTGTGCTCTTCGAGGGTAAATAAATAATTCAGAAACCAACTGTTATTAAACAACAGTCTTGATATAACAGGTTGATATCTAGAATAGAAAAAAATATATTTATAAATAACACTAGCCTACTTACTTAAACTGAAAACGTAATAGAAACATTAAATATTAATACGCTAATGCTAATCACACAAACTCAAACACTAATACATGAATGAATGAATGAATGAAGGTATGTCAGTTATTAGTATCTGTAGCTACACTTAACGTGTTGATAAATTAATGAAGACGAACTAAATTGAAGATCAACCTTTGATCAATTGAAACTTTTATATTTTGTGTTTCTATACAAATCGCCGTAGCCTGCATAATTGTATAAAATACTTCATAAATAATAGTATACACATATTTAAACAAGCTTTTTATTAATTGTGTCAATTTTAAATTAAATTATATTAATTAATTATATAATTATATAATTATAATATATTATATAAATTTATATTAAAATTATTTTAATTAATTATTTAAAAAAACAATATCTAATTTATTTTATTAATTTGGTGTATGATATTTAATATTTTAGTGTAACTCCATATACAATATAGCTATATATATATGAGTAATGATACTGAATCAGTGAATGAAAAATGCAAACATATAATAAAAACAAACATAATCGCCATATGTGAAATAAATAATATTTTATTAAGAGCGCTTTCGACTATTTAAATTATAAAATATTTAAATTATTTTCGACTATGTTTTTATTATATCTATCTATCTATCTACCCCATATATATATATATATATATATATATAGATAACATATATGCTTAATTTTAACATATTATGCTTAGTAATAGTTAGATGACAGCATTAGTGACCAATAATGACTTCTCTTAAATTTTAAAGCATTTTGGTTCCCCTCACTTTTTTTAGAGGTCTTACTTCAATTTTCTGGAAAAAATTCTTTGACATGGGGTAGAGAAAATGTTCTCTTTGTTCTGTTCAGGTATGGTGTGATTACATATATATATAATTACAGCAAAGGTACCTCCGTCAAATAATATTAATACATTAAATTGTTACTATGGCATAATATCTCAATTATAATACACACATTTAGTATAACCTTATGTAAAGGCTAAATTAACAAATTAACAGATTTTAAACAGAAACAATGGTTTCTCTTAAATACAACTGAATAAATATTTAAAATTAATTACAAAATAATTTTCTACTCATACATACAGTTATCTAATAAAATAGAATAATCAATATGGAACATACTTACTATACTAACGTATTATTTGTGTTATGTGTTACAATTCGTTCTGATAATTATATCTGACCGACTTATATTCTTAGAGTTCCATAAAATAAAATTAAGATACAAAGAAATCAGGCTAGTTTTCAATACTTTTAGCACAAAGCATATTTAAATTTAACTATGTTAACATAACACTATACCAATTTTATAAACGAAGGAGAATTAAGTTTCTCCGAAAAGTTATATTTGTTGAGAGAGAGGGAGACAGACAGAGAGAGAGAGAGAGAGAGAGTGGGAGATAGAGAGAGAGCACAGTGACATGTGAACCAGCAACCAGATACACTTACCATAGTCTGAAAGCAGGAATGAAGTTGGACAAGAAATGGCGGCTTCTCCTGGAGGGCCAAGACCCTCTTCTCGATCATGGTGCACTCGACGTCATCGTCCTGAATGATGACGTCCTTCTTGAGGATCTTGACCGCGTAGAGTTCATCCGTGCCCTTCCGTTCCGTCAGAACAACCTGATGAGGGAAGGGGAGGATGGGGGGTAGTGTGACTCGTTAGAAGCTGCTCATCATATAACTGGGCTCATTGGAACCTGCCCTGCCAGGTTGATGGCTTCAGAGAAGTTTTATGGAGTAATAAAAACTCATTGTTTATTTAAAAAATACAATAGAGTAATCAATGCGTTAAAATAATAATTTAAATATTCCTTCCTGTTTTCGAGATATTTATCGATAAAACAACAATTTTATACAATACGTGAATAATTACAAAAAGCATTATAGACGAATGCATTTAAATGATCAAATCCAATAAAAATTAAATTGATTCAACTTTTTTTTTAATATCACAAAACTTCGACTGGGATCCATTATAATATGACAGACACTAAGTGAAATTACCAGAAATGGACACAAATGAAATTATATTTAATCATTCCTTACAATAAGGTGTATTATTATTATTGCATAATTCTTAAATATATTTTCGGTTAATCGTTTTTAATTGTTGTAAATCAATTTTATTTTAATTCGATTTAACCATTTAAATATATTTAAATCAAAGGATTTTGTAATAGTTGAGTTTTATATAATGGTTGCTATTTTAATAAATAAAATACATTGAAAATATGTCATAGAAACTGATTGGAATATTTGCGTGTTATTTCTAGCGATATTAACATGTTACATTCAAATATAGAACGAATAAATATACATAACTCTCTAAAATTTACAAACCACAACAATAAATATTTATTCTAATTATTGCACTTATCGGTAAAATCACTTTTAATTAATATAAGTATCTAGCGTTATAGATTTTCATCCAGAAAAATTATTCATTTTTCATCCAAAATTACTCAGTTATCACTTATTTAATTAAATTTACATATTTTTTGCTAATGAAGAGTTAATGAATAGCTGAAAACATACCGCAATGAAAATTTTAACGATTTTAACTAATAGTGGGTCATTTATTATTCATGTTTTAGTTGATTGTATTGCATTTTGGATACTATATGCAATTGGACTTGTTATAAAGTAAATGTAAGTTTTCTCATAATTTTCCCATGTGAAATACCAAGAATTGTTCACTGCGGTTAGGGGCAATAAAAACCAAGGACTACATTAAATAGAGGATAATGTCCAAATTCGTAGCACAATTTTTTAAAACTATGCCTGCTTAAAAACTCCCAAAAATATTATTTTTTTTCGTAGGAATTTTATTTCAGAATTCCATGACACATCCCGACTTCCAACAGCCTGCATACAAAACGAGTGATACCGACGAAAGGTCTGCAGTCTCTCCAAGTCATTTTCATACATATCACCCTGCGTGCTCTCACTCTCTTTCTCTCACTCCCCCAAGACGAAAACTATTTCAACTTCGCACTCTTGGTCATGTTCCACTAGGACTCATCAATAATTCAAAAACCGCATCCATCCATCACAGTGTGATTGTAATTTAGAGTTGATACTATCCTAAAACAAAACAAAAATCAGTAAATACACAGCAGGACAAGAAGCAATGGTGAGCCGCAATTACGAGTTAAGGTAAGGTCGATAGACTGGAATAATATAGCGCTTACTTGCTATAAGGTTATAATTTTTAATTTGTTGTTCTCGTTTTTTAATAATTCATCCTAATTATTCTGTCTATTTTATTTTCTCGGCTTGTCACAAGATTGCACAACAGAAACTACATCGTTGCGTTTAATTCAAATTAATGGTTATCTAAAAATGTGTCGTATTCTTTTTGTTCTCTCTTTTTAAACTCTGGTTTTCCTATTTAATCATCCAAGACAGAAATGACTTAGACTAGACATTTTATTAATAAAGTTTGATGTAAATTTATAGTTACGACAAAAAACGATTTATGAAATAATTAAAAAATATATTTTCTGTATTTGCTTAAACTTCATCAGCACATTTACTCTAAAACTATCAACAATAAAACAAATATGGCGAAGAATTATAAAATGATTTTAATCTAAATATTGCCACTAAAACCATTTTTAATTTACTAAAAATACATTTATAAGAATAATTTTTATATCTTTAATTAAATGAATAAATATAATGAAAATGATTATGTTGTCATCTTAACGAGGTTACTTTGTTTAGAATATTATAATTTATTGGATGATGTTGGTCCAGTTGTACTCTGAATTGAACACTAAAAACATTTAGTTGTTCCAGATATATAGATACAACAACAGCAATAAAATCACAAATATATAACAGCCTCAGAGCCTTTGATGCTTGTATAGAACTATATATTTTTATTTATGTTTTATTACAAGTTCAACATATACACAAACGACCAACTTTATAAGAGCATAATCTGACTGGAAAATAAAATCGGGAAATTTATAAAGCAATAGCCTACTAACTAAAAGTTATACTAATATTGTGAAAGTTGAATACTAACAAGTATCTTGGGATATAATGAATTGTAAAACAATTTGTCGTCAAACCGGTTAAACACGCCGCTGAGGGTCCTAAGTCCCGCACCTTATTTAGTTTCTACTGTATCTCTTTGGGTCAA